>NQWY01010255.1:0-11273 GCA_019425655.1 Rhizophagus prolifer
GATCAAAAAATATTTATCATAGATACACGAGAGAAGTCGTTTCATGCAACCATCATCGGCCGAATACCAATTATTTAATTTACGTTCTAAAATTTGTGGATAAATCTTTTCAACTTAATATCTTTATCTCTTGAATCTTCACTTGAATTTTCTATGAATTTACATATTCCTGAAATGTTATTAGAATAATATAAAGTTACAGCTTTAAGAGAATAATTTTTCTCCTTTCCTTTTTCTTCCTTTCTTTTTAGTTCAATACGATAAATGGCGATTCCTTTATTAATATTAATTATATTTTCATTTTGTGATTCAGGTGTAAATTTCTCCCTAATAAGATCCTCTTTTTTATCAGGTTTTTTTTCACATTTCATCATATCATCTTCAACGCTTATTTGAGATATCGCGACAAAAACAAAAAATTGATCATTTATATCGTACATATTTGATATATCAATAGACCATTTAAATTTACTCGCTTTAGTTGTTTCGTTACTATATTTGTTAACGTAAAACCTTTCAATTTTAAAATCAGCGATTGTTTCATCGATTTCGACGGATTCATTTGGTACAATCTTATCGTTGGAATCAAATGGGCGGTAATCATTGTTCTTTAATATTTTGATCAAAAGGTTTTCTATAGGCAAAATTTTTATCAACATATATTTAATTGTTTTAAATATAATTGAAATTTATTAGTCTTTTTACCTGTATCGAATGTAGCAACAAATTTTCCATCTTGACTAATTTCAATAAGGAAATCCTTCTTTCCGGTTTTTGTATAATAGTCAATCTTGTCATAGTCGTCCATGATTTTATTAAAAGACTTCAAAATATATATATATTATTTATTTTTGAGAAGATGAGGGAAAGCAAAATCCGCGAAAGTACTCAATTTATTTATAAAAAAATTTGATCTTTAATATCTATAGTAACACAGAATCCAAATCAGAATTCCCAATAAGAAGATTATTACTTTCGTCAGTTTCGTGAAAAGTTTTCATTATCAACACAGGATCCAAAAAGATTGCCTAAACAAATAATGATTGATTATGCATGTTGCGTGCAACTTTAATATTTACCAAAATAGGAATAAAGTGAAATAATGTTTTATTATTAAGATATTTGTGACACTTTGCGGCTGAAATAATGGGATCGATATTTAATGGACATAATAGAAAATATTCCCATGAATTCTACTAAATGGATGTAAAAGAAAAAGAAAAAATATACGATTAACCGCCCAAAAACTTTATCTAATCATTGAGCACTAAATAATAAATTTGAAGGTTAAGCCGTTAAGTATTTTAGGAATCAATTTTTTGATTACAGTATTTTGTGATTGTTTCTTGCTTGTCAAACACAAGAATTTTCGAGTAATCATTGTTACAAGTAAAGATACATATATTTTTGAACTATCCTAATATTAGTTTAATTGAAAAAAACTCTTTCTTTATCATAAATTAAAATTTATTATGATCTTTAAAACTGATTTATCATTTATTGAAAATTTACAAAAAAAGGACAATAAAAATTCTATTTCATTTAATTTTATCTATAAATTTGACATTTACGGTATGTTGCACATTATGCAGCATTACTTAAAATTATTTTCTTATTTACTAATTCAAGGTTTTAAAATGAAAAATTACACGTAAATAGTCGCATCGCATAATCTTGTAATATAGCAACTATTAAAAGATTTGTGGTTTGAGATTGACGCCCCTTCGATCGTTAAGCAAGGATTACAATACGAATAAAAGAACCAATCCACTAAACATGTAATATCCATAAAACATATTTAAATTTGAGCAGAAAAAAAAATAGTTTATTAGTATTGAGAATAATAGGAAATTCTTTATAGGTTGAACAAGTATCTTTCTACGCACAAACTTTAGTTTATCTGAATCTAAATAAATAAAAAAAATTAAAGTTGAAATTTATATTTTTTCTTCCTTTGTTTACACAATTAATCTTAATAATAAGAGAATGCTTATAAAAGCATGACATACAAATTTCTTATGCGGTCCTTTATTATTCAAAATGTATTCATAATAAATTATGTATTTATGTATTCTCAATTGTTAACAGACATATTAAATATTTTATTTAATTTGCAAATGAATTAATTTATATTATTAGGTGAATCACACATTTTGCATGAATGGCTGCTAAATTGGGGTCTTCAAATAATGCAACCTAAATTTTCAAATAAGATACATTGCATGTAATATACTGTATCAGTATGTTTATTAATAGGCTTTGGATTATAGTAAACTAAGCATCATAAAAAAATTCATTCATGTAGTAGCTTTAATAGTAAGTTGTTTGTGAGCTATTGTTATATTTATATGGATTGCTTCTTCACAATTATATAGTGATAAAATCCATTTAAGTTACCTACTTACATTAGAATTTATAAATCAATGTTAAATGTAAGATATATTGTAGACTTAGTCTACCTCGGAGTGTAAAGTTATCACTTATCAGAGATATATTTTTGCAAATCTTAACTAAAAAAAAAATGCATTTCATCATCCTGCAGATCCTGATCATCCAACTAGTGATCATCAATATACGTAATTTTATTTTTTTATTCGAGGTAAGATATATCATATATAAAATATAATGAAAATGACAAGAATGGATATAACCGATCAAAAGCTAGATGAGCAAAATTCGAAAGTGTATAATATGCTTTCTGGAGAAATTGGGGCGCTAGTGAAAAAGCTGGATGATTATCATTCCCAACATAATACTTTATAAAGGAGGGTAAAAAGATTAGAAAAAGATGTAAAGTCCTTAGAGACTGAATTAGAAGATCTGGACGAATGTAGATAGGGACTTAATACAAGAAATAGCTCCCTCGATAATTAGTGACAAATATGAGAAAAGATCCGATTCACCCAACTCTAGGTCTGGTAACTGTAAAACGTCATCGACCTAAAAAGGGTAAGGTTAATCTTGCTACTGTAGATTCAGGATTCTGAACCTGCAAAGCTAATTGTACGGGAAGGTAGAAAGATATGTAATGGGTTAATATCCGTTCGCTAAGCGAACATGAATGAAAGTAGATGACTCATTACCGCATCATCATATAAAGTTTTGCATATTAATCTTTTTTTCGTTTGAAGATACAATGTACAATATATATGCACTATTTATGGCGCATTCACGAATTTTTATTATACTAGAACTATTAGAACAGATTTTACATTTTTTAGCGATAGATAAATCCCTCTATCCCACTCTATTTTCCCGATTGTGGTACAGATGCGGTGCTTTTATTCTGTGGAAACGCGTTGAACTAAAGGGAAACGAAGTAGAGGATAAATCGCAATTGGAAAGATTTTTTAAAAATAGTATATAGGGGGCGAAGACCAAAATATAGCTTGGAACTAACTCATCTTAAAATATCGCACTATCATTCACTTTCAAATAAAAAAATCAGAGGCATTGTGCGCATGTTCCCAAATATAATTCATTTAGATTATGAAGTCCGAGTCTATTGGTAAAGTTCTAAAGGTAATAGCGGAATCATACCCAAATTTGAAGTATCTCAATATATCTGCTTTTTGTGAAAGATTTGAACCAGAAAATGATAAAAACCTATGTGCAATCGCAAATTCATGTCATAAATTAGAATGTCTAAATATTTCTAAACACACAAAATTTTCTGAAATATCAATTTGTAATGTTATTTGTTCTTGCCCAAGGCTCCAGCATCTCAAACCTTAGCTTTTGTAAAATTACCGATATAACTATCAAAGAAATTTCTAGTTCGTGTCTTAATTTAAAGTATCTCGATTTGGAAGGGTGTAGTAATATTAGCAAAAAAGCTGTAGATCAGCTCATTTTACTTAATCCAAATATCCATGCCGAGAATTTCATGGGTACTATAACAACTCCTGATCTTATTGGAGCAGTTAGAAATTATTTTATACAACCCAATATTGCTAATAATCAAATTTTAACTCAGAGACTTCAGAGCCTTCAGATCTAAGTATGCGAGATAATTTGCAGTGGTATTCCGGACTAGATCAATAGTCCGGAAGATTTTTTGCTGAGCCACAATGCATATACTCCTGTGCGACAAAACACAGGACAGGTCTGTACGACAACTGCGACATATTAATTTTTGCATATATATTCGATAAAGAAATCATATTAACCTTTGTTCTTTATTATTTTTTTCCCGAACAAACATGAGAAGAATGTGAAGAAGGTCTATATGCAACACAGGACTTACCCTAAAAGCAAATAGTATTGACAAAAGCATATGTTATGAAAGGCTGAGGGACTCGCAATTTCGAGATCGCCAGGCGTAAAATCAACTATATGTCTTTCCGGTAGAACTCTATTGTAAGCCGGGTTCCGGCAACGTTTATTTCATAAATAACGAATTATTTTATTCAGTGTACTGTACATGAGAAAGCGTAATGATGTAATGTCTGTGATTTTTTTTCTCACTAGATTCGAAAAAAAGATAATTTAAGATAAAATATTTTCCTTTTTATGATTGGCCTTTCTCCGGCGAATCTTGATCGGAAGAATATATAAATGCAGGTCTGTGAAACAGTGTAATTTCTAATAAAATTCTTTTTACTCTTGTCCTCACTCACGCTAGTTTGCGCCAATAATATTTCACAAAAAATACTATAAAAGCCGAAAACATGTCTATCACCTCGTTAAAGGAAATACAACCGCGAACGCTTTCGAAGTTGATATTGAGAAGGACAAGTCTATTAGCAAGCTTAAGGAGGCTATAAAGGCGAAAACATGTCTATCACCTCGTTAAAGGAAATACAACCGCGAACGCTTTCGAAGTTGATATTGAGAAGGACAAGTCTATTAGCAAGCTTAAGGAGGCTATAAAGGCAAAAAAACTAAATGACTTCTCTGGTATAGACGCAGACAGGCTCAAGCTATGGAAAGTTCCAATCTCTGACGATCATGTCGAACCCTTAAGCAATCTTTCACTCGAGGACAGTGGACTCACCTCCCGAAGAACATATTCATGTCTTAGTCTCTCCTCCAGATTCCACCATTACTTTGAGCCGTGAACAGGAACTGTCGCCTTGTTGGAGGAGGCACTTAACAAGTTTGAATATGGTGCGTAGGAAATACCATAGAGAGCGCAGTGCACAAACACCTTCGTGGGAATTTACTAACCTGTCATTATATTACAGAGTTCGGAGTTATCGTGAGCCCGAAACGAACGAACGAATTCAAGTGGAACGTAGATGTCAGAGATGCAATTCTCGAAGGTCTCAAGGAATATACGCAAAGAATATGAATCCCCGTCTTTTGAAAAAGATGGAGCGGTTTAAACTTTATAAGTGGAGATAGATAATAAAAGACCTTCCTCTCTGAACGATCAAGAATGCTTCGGCAATTCGTATCAAAGAACAATTTCAAGTTAATCGTTGTCATAGAGACTCCCTCAAAAGCTTTCTCGGATTGGTCGTTCCCAAAAGTGTGCCAGCTTTACGGACTCGGTGAATCAGATGATCCTTCATTATCTGTCTTTCCGCCTTTCACTTGTGAGTGCAAGGACCTGGAAGATGATTCTTCCCAGGAAATACTTAGAAATCTTATAACCGAGCTGAAGACCCGTCTCAAGTCCATTCCAATCAGTAGCATCGAAATCGCAATACGGTGTTCTTATCTTGTTGCAGGTGTGAATCTATATGAAGGGAAATTTGAGCTTCGACCAGAAAAAAACATCACAGGACCCAATGGATATGGACCCGTTGATTTCGCAATAGATTTACTCCAAACTGCAAAAACTGTCGGCGTGACAGAGGTAAAGGACGAGGATTTTTACAAAGGCATTGCTCAGAATGCTGTTCAACTTGAATCAGCTTTATCAAACCGTAAGCGTAAAGCGAGATGGAAGAAGATGTTTTTACGGGAAAGACTTTTGGAATTATTACAGTTGCAAAAGAATGGTATTTTATGGAATGTTCGTATAACGAGGGGAAGCCATCGTTTAAGCTATCAAAACCAGTTACCGTTGTGTACAATGATGAAGATTTGCAAGCTAAGGTGGAAAGGGTTCTCGGACATATTGCATGGTTATTGGAGGAAGCGCAGAAGCTGGATTCTGATTCACGAAGTGAAGAAAGGGTAATAAAAAAGCATAGGCCATCGAGCAACCTTACCGGAAAGTCAGATAAATAGGTTTTAGAATAGAAACTTCGTCATGTATCGCGGGCTAAGTCCCGAACCTTTGTATTTATTTTTGCATGTATTAATAAATTTTTTTCTTGGCAAAAGTACGTGAATTTTTTTCACGCTGTCACATGATTTTATTTTTCATGAAGTAATGCGATTTTATTACTTAAACATAATGGAAGAATTCGTGAATTGCTTTATGCCCAGAATGTCACGAACCTATTCGCAACAAAAAAATTTACTATTCTTACAGATAGACGCATGATTCATAGTGTTTGACTTGAATGTCCTGCTACCGAAAAAAATGATGTTTCTCAGATCAAAGTTTCACAGGATACTAAACCCTCGAAGCATCATGCTGATATGGTTGAAGTTCCTATTATAAAAGAACAAGAAGACTTAGAACCTATTTCTTATCCAGAAAATAGTACTTTGCATAATAATAATTCACGAAATGGACTTGAAACTAGCTCTGCTGAGAATGATTTAGTATCTGACTCCGAAATCAAACAGCAAACTCAAGACATTACTAATTTGCATGATATGTATTCTATTGAAAGATATTTCTTCCGAAAAAGCCAGATTAGGCAAAGAAATAGGGAAAAAAAGCTTCGAGACTTGGATTTACCTGGTTCTTTTGATATCCCTTCGGATAACACTTCATCAGAACTATCCGATTTATTACCAGAGGTGACTTGCAGGAATCAGAATTCAGAATCATCCACAAGTTCGCATCATAATATCTCTAATAACCCCATCTTATCAGAACAAAATGCTAAAATAAAAGCACCTGAAATAGATATACAGCCTTTGATACCAGAATTGCTTATAGAACCTTCGAAAGAAGGCTGTGTTAAGATTGTTAATGTGGAGGAGAGTACTGCTGTTGATCACTCGCCTGCAATCGAATTAGCCTATCTATATGAAAAAACGAAATTTGCTGAAATTAACGAGCTAAACAAGATGAAATCATGAGCTGGTATTGCTATAGAAAGTATTTTGAAAAAAGACACAGTGGGATTTTACCTGGAAATCTAAAGAATGGACTTATTACGAATAAAAAAGCCTATAAACTTGCGAGTGAGCAGATTTATGATGAAATGCTACAGTATCTTTCATGTAAACTTGCGCAAAAAAACCCAGCTAACTAAGCCTATATATATTTTGTTCAGCGAAATTGGAGAAGATAAGATTATGCGAATCAAAATCTTATAGCGCAAATAAACTCTCAAAGCTAACTGACGTGCAAATCGATGCCATTAAAATTGCACTGCGTGAAAAAATTCACGCACTCATGTGACTTCGGAAATGATCACTAGTGATGCTACTGCTCTGATCACACCTGTGGTAAGTGCACCTATACGTCTCTAATTCTTCAAGTAATTTCAAAGGAATCGGTCCAGGCAATTCGTTCAGGGCTGAAGTGAGTATACCATCAAAGCCTCCAACGTCTAGTGGCAAAAAATCCAAAGTACCTCCAAATGATCAACTCATTCCACTCAAGAAGAATCTACCGAAAAAGATGCATGAAGATGTTATGAATTCGGTTATAAATCGTCTTAATGTGTCAGAGTTAGAAGTACAGTAAACTTCAGCATAAACAAGGAAGGCGAGCATCAAATGGATTGCTATACGATCTTTGGTTTACCCTCACGTTACTTCGCGAGAACCTGTCCTATATGCGCCAAACTCATTGGTACTTGGATGGCAAATGGTGGATCGACAGACAAGGCAATAAAATATATTATTTGAAATGTGATAATATCAAAGAGCCTGCAATCCCGCTTGATGACGGAGGTTTTAGAAGTGTATTCTAAGAACTTTGATCTAAATCAGCCTATTCCTTGGAGTCATGCCCTTATGCTCCCAATAACAGTAGAGGCATGAGTTACCCTGGAACATTTGTAGCAAGTATTAATATGCTCAATAGCAGTGATAAGTCAGTTGGATTCTGGTATATAGGAGTTAGTGATGGAAATCGGTACAGAGTTAGTGGATACAATAGTGCCCAACCTATCCGTTGAGTAATGAAGAATAAACATGTATAATGTCACCTAAGAGGCCATTTTTATGCTGAAACTCGGGAAATTGCAGCTACGATTCTTGCGAAGCAGCTACATGTCTACTAGTAAATGTATAAATTATTTAAAGTATTAATAAAGTAAATGTATAAATTATTTAAGTATTAAAATATAAATATACAGTTTATTTAAGGCATTGATAAAGCAAATATACACTCAGTTGGAATATTAAAAAATGTAGTAAACATTTTAAAAATACACTAACCTTCCAGAACAATTCAAATTCAAAAAGGTGCTTGTGTCATGTTTCTTATATGAAGATGGAATTTGTAATGGTTCAATTGGCATTATAATGGAAATTCATAATGAAGAACTTATCGATGTAGCATTTCCAACAAAAAATAGCATTTTCTATGTAACCATTAAAAAGACAACTGATAGATTCAATTACAATGAAGCCAGCTTTAAGACATCAGTTTCCTATTCAAAATGCCTTTGCTTTAACAGTACATAAAACCCAAGGACTAACCCTACCAGATGTTACAGTACCATTAGACTCTCAAATGTTTGCAGCTGGACAAGGATATATTGCAGTTAGCTGGGCCAAAACTTGGGATTCTTTAACTGCTCTTGATTATGATTCAAATAAAAACAGATGAAGAGGTCATAGCAGAATAATATAGTCGCCTGCAAGATAAATATGATAGATCAATCTCATCCTTTGGATTTTGACTATTGCTAAAGAAAATTTTTCACATTTGGAAAAAATTGGTAATTTGGAGAATTTTATAGACATTCGCTTTTTTAAAAAAAATATACTAAATATATTATATGCATATTAATTTCGTTGTATTGAAATTTTAAACTTTATATTCATAATACATAATTTTTACAACTTTTTAATGACAATAAATTTTACCAAATTATAATAATTCATTCCAAATAAAACTGTTTAAAGCTCCCAGCATGTTTAAAAAAGTCTAATACGATTTGCGTCAGATGCCGGCCAACCCACTTAAGGCATTATAATATTGGGCACGATATTGTAGGTCGGTGTCATCTAACGCACAACATATATAATATTTATTATCAAAATTTAGACGGGATGTCATAGTTTCAAGTTCTATAATTTGATGATCTAAAAAAACATTATTCATCCAAAATATTTTCATTAGTCCGAAGTGTAACGGGAGTGTAACAAAGGACTATATAATTCTACGCAAAATGAATGCAATGTCCCGCTGTCCGTCCGGTAAAAGTACCATTCTTGATACGTCAATATTAAGGGTAAATATGTGTCTATCAGAAATCATACCGTCAAATTAGGCGAGATCGACAGGGGGCATATTAGCAAAACGCAGGGATGTGACATAAACACTTCGGACTTAATAACGGTTCCCGTTTCCCTAGTTATATCTTCAATTGAAATAATGATAATCAACGTTTAAATTGATGACGTCAAAGGATAACAATAATCTATATTTAGGAAGATTTTCAGTGACAAAGAACATTTAGTGTAACTTTTCCTGGATATATATAAAAGGCAAGTACGCTTACTTTTCCTTAAAGGTTTTTCTTAAATTAACAATGAATAAGTTGATTTTGGAAAAAAATGATGATATTAGTAAAATTAGTGTTATTTTCCACGTTCATTTGCCAGAAGGTATTGAAAGAAATGGACAGCCCGTAGTTCTTGGTAGTAGGAAGGAATTAGGTTTATGGGAAAACCCTATTGTAAAGCTTCGTCAGCCATTCCCTCAAAATCCAACATATTGGCAATCTGATCCGGTTACTATTTCGCTATCAAATTTGAACGAAGTTCATGATATTCAATATAAATACGGTATTAATATTGGATATGTTGCTTATACTTTCCATAGGAATAGGAATGAAAAAAGAATTCCGGTTGAAGGAAATGGTGATCAAGACAATCGCACATTAGATATTAAGAGAAATAACCAATTTGACATATGGAAAAATAATTATAGTTTCTCCGAAAAATATCAAATAAAAAGTAACAATATACGTGACTTTGCCTTTGTGGATTATATTTATAATACTATCAAAGAAAGTAACCTTAAAGATAAAGTTATGGAATATCAACACTTATTAACTCATCATAAGGAACTTACGATCCGTGCGTTAAATTTAAAATTCATTATAAATCGTGTTGATGATGGATTAAGAGAAAACCGACTTTTCTTATGCCTCCTCTTGGGTTATTTTATTCCAAGTCAAGGCCCGTTTTACGAGTTACCAAATCAATTTCCATCTGCACTATTGCTCAAGGCGCTTTATGGATACAAATTAGAAGATTTACCTTCAGACGCCAAAGGTCATATGTATACTGCTATTATGTATTTAGTCCTGAATAATGCCTTTAAGATGGAATTTGATTGGCTCGTTATTTTTACAATTGCTGCTGAAGTGGATCCTAATTATGATTTCATTAATCGTTTAAGAGGTCTAAAATATCCTAATGAAAATTTATTAGCGAAGTTTGTTGAAGAAGTTGAGATTATTAGACCTTATATTGATAATATTGAACTTGAGACTTACGTTAAACTTACCAAGGTAAATTGTAAATTAATTCAAATAAATTAATGTCAATTTTGTATAATTTTTAAAGAAAAAATATTTATTTGATTTTAGTGGTTAATCCAATTATGCCATAACATGAACTCTCTTATTAAACTTTGGAATGATGTCCTTCTACATAATAATATATTCGACGAAAGTGTTTCTAAATGTTTTACAGAACGAGTTCGAGCGAATATTTCTCATGATGATAATAATAGTCTGAATTTGCACAGAGAGGAAATTATTCAATCATTAGAGTTAATATCTCAGTCACATACTTTGGAATTATTAAATATATTTCCAAAAATGTTAGATGAGTGGTTTCAAGATGATTTTTCTGATACTAAAGAGAAAAAGATATCAAATATTTGTGTAATTTGGTTTAAAAATCTTCTACTCGAACTTGATACAAGCATAAGATCATCAAATGAGAACAATTTTATTTTTTCGGTATTTCAACAATTAGAACTTGTGTATCCTTTGCTTGGTCAAAGAATT
>NQWY01010334.1:0-19758 GCA_019425655.1 Rhizophagus prolifer
TGAAAAATCACGTGGATATGAAAAAAGAAAATCCTCGTTCATGGTACTGTAGTAAAGCAGCAATTATCTCAGTTCCAATTTTTTGCCGAAATTCCTTTTCCTTTCTTAATTGTTTGGTTCTTGTATCATTACGGCGTCAACAAAATTGGAATTTGTTAAACATACAATTTCGAACTTGTTCCATAACGTCACTAGTTTAGCCGAACCTGTAAATAATAATAAATCATGTATTCAACTAAATTAAAATTTACATACGTGAAAATCTTAGAAACAAACGCAAACATTAAAAGAATAAAAATATGATAATTAATTTCATAAATTTTTTATTAATATTATAAAATAAGTAAAAGAATAAAATCTTATACAATATGTATTGATAATATGAGTTGCTGGGGTCATTATTTCGTCATCATATAGAGTTTTGATCGCTTCGTCTATCTATGAAATAGATTTATATCTTATATATACCCATCATATAACACTTTGGCTAATCAATTTTCAAACCTCCATCATATAAAATTCAGGACATTAATTTATTAAACCAAATAACATCACATTAAGTCCTAACCTCATGATCCAATTATAAAAGCGATATATGATGCAAGTTTGCTTTTTCTTTTGTATATCGATTGTGAAAAAAATTGTATGTTTACAAAGCCAGGTGAAGTAATAATACATTCTTAGAGGTGAATGTGAAGGATCACCTAAAAAATGATGAAAAATAAGAAATTCGCACCTAAAACAAACTAGTTTTAAAATAAACAAAATGCCGAATACTAATTTGAATCGCCCCCAAAAAAGAGTTCTAACTATTCATTCTTATCAATCCTGCTACGCGACTACCTTCAGAATAAGACAGAATGGTACACGCCAAATAGTCTATTATAAATAAACAAATAATTACCATTAGTAAAAGTTTTCCACATCAATCTCCTTCAATGTACGTACTTTGAATGCTACTAACAGAAACCGTCTTCATTTAACAAAACTCCAATGTAGGTATATTGATCGGAACGTACAAATACTAGAAACACACAATACAATTATAAAAAACATTATTAGAACTATTGATTAAATAAAATAATTTATATACGAAGGACGTTAAAGCAAAACGGTTTTGTGAAAAATATTAAATATCGATTACTCACCATATATAACATTTTCTAGTATATAATCTTCTCCGGATGCTCTTTTATGATTATAAGATCTAAAGAAAAAAAATATTATTTAAGAATTTTCTTTATTCCTTATAATTGAATTAACCATAAATTTAATCTTACTTAGTGCCCGTCTTAATTAGAGTCTCTGAATTAATGTATTAATGTCTACCTCCTTCACAGCCGTTCTTTCTTATATCAAATACTGTAGGATATGCCTAACATTAGTTCATTATTCTATATAAGATCAAATTCCTTTTATTCGTGATCCTGTGGCTCCGATCCATCTATTTGCATGTATCTTTTGCTTGTGCCCTGGATTCCAACGGTCTTTCATGTATTCAATATCTAATCATATCCCATATGATTGTGTTGTCGGATGATTTATCAAACATAAAGACAGAATTAATGATTAACTTTTTCTTCTATTTTAAAGGTTCCGCTTTTTCCCCTTTAGACCTTTGTCTTGATGCTCCTTTACGATAAATCTATTGCGTTGAGTTCATGTCCAAGAAGACGCTATTGTCGACCCCATGAAAATTGACCATTTTACTATATTATACAGTACATATAAATGTAATTATCGTACGTGGCCCATTTTTATCCAATCATTCGGTCCTGTGACCGATATAGCTACTCTCCCCATCCAATATAATATATAAATTGCATACCTTTCCTTTCTTTTACAAAGCCAACCACAAATTTTTTCGTAACTTCTTTGATAAAAGTATGAGTGACTTGAAGCTGTGGCAATATACGAAGTTCCATTCTTTTGAACTCCTAGAACCCGACAAGGACATTCCATGACTCAAAGAAGTTTTTTCCATGTAGCGAATATAGTATATAGCATCTGTTGATGTCATGTAATTGTTAATAGATTCTACAAGGCCAACTATTATACATAAGCGGCGCTAGTTGTTGAATAAAAAAAAAATTTTTTTTTTAATTGAGTATTCGTTAAATAAAAAATTATTTATCAAAATCTTTTTACCTTCTTTTATTAATCCTAATAAAAAATCAACTCCGTTCGTTATCGAAATCTACCATTATGTTCGCGAAAAGATTCACCATGCGGGTGACTTCATTTGATCAATGTGGTGAAATTACGCTCTAAGGTTAGCAAACAAAAAAAATTATGAGTTAATACTATTATAAAAAAAATGCTTGAATTCTGAACTTGTTGAACAACTTTACTTAGATTACAGAAAGTTATTTACTTTGACAAAATGCTAAAATTATACTAATTACTATACGAATAATTTTTGTTTCAGAAAGTTGTTTTTTGTAAAATTTTCTAATATAAATAAACTGAAAAAATAAAAAAGGTCACCATCGGTGTCAACCTATAAGTTGGTCAATTTCTTATATAAAGAAGAGACCCGTTTTGTGCCAATAATTCAAATTGGAAATTTTTTCTAATATAATTAAAAGACATGTTTTGTGCCAATAATCCAAGTTGGAAATTTTTCTTATATAAAGAAAAGACATAAATTCATAAAAGATATAAGTTCTTATATAAAGAAGAGACATAAATTTATAAAAGACAAGATGACTTTACAAGTTTAAAAAAAAAAAATTTTTTAAACATTGATCTGCTGCTAGTATAAATCGAACATATTTATATCTGACGTATTCCAATCACGTGAAATTGTTAAATTGTTATGAACATAATCCATAGGTGGATTTGGATATTTAAGATTGTGGTGATATCAAAAAAATTTTATTATACTTAACAAAATATGCATTATTAATATATAAGGGCTTTGCTATTTGTTATTGTTACAAAGCAATAGAGTAAAAAAATATAAATGTAGAATAGCAATCAGTAAAAAATTTATAACGAAGCGTAGTGAAAAGAAATAAATGTGATAGTGAAATCGGATGAACAACAGGTGTCTTTATTAACAATCAACGAGAATCATGACCATATTACTGCCTCAACTGGCGTTCTGTAATATTCTAATATCTGAAAACTATCAAAAAACCTATCGAAACTAGTATCCTCTTTCCATCCCTTATATATTGTCTTCAATTTAGTACATTTTCGTCCAGAAGACAACTTGTCCTCCGGCCAATATTGTCCTATTAAGCCACCCATTAGCTAATCTTCCGATTCCCGACTTACGCTAGTTTTTAATTAAATGCCGTACGCTAAATTAACGTAACAATATCTACTACACGTATATAAAATAGTATCAATGATTATCAATATATCAGTACTTACGTATTGCTTGTTTTGAAAAATTAAGATGTTTCGTCCAGAAAAACTTTGAAGTTGAATAGAAATTGAACCGTAAGAATAAGAATCTGACTAATTACATTATTGAATCATAGTTCCTCTTCACAACGATTAGCGATCAGCTATCTTTTTATAAACGCTTTTTTCTTCGTGAGATGCATTGTTCCATAAAATACTAGCCGTTTTATCACGCATATTCTGGGTTGTGAGCTAAAAAAAGCATTATATTAATAAACAGATCCTTATGTGTAAATATTAATTTCAGTACAAAATACCTACTTCGAAATTGGTCGGTCAAAGAGATTTTGAAATTTTGATTCTTCCTATCTAATCTTTAGAATGACAATATACTAACATTGTGCACTAAAGACAAAGTTTCTACTTAGAAATTGAATTCTTTAAATTCTAAATAATTTATGTTAATATTTATTTATATAAGTGAAATAAAACAAAAACTTAATTCCATAATACTTACTGAACTTGTTACCGTGAAAACTTTTAAAAATAATCAACTTTCATTTAATAATGAATGTTTTTTATGTTCTCTATAACCCTATAGAACATCAAAACTGTATCATTTGGTGAACTATATTACGATATTATTACCATCTAATATAGATCACTCACAGTCTGTGGCAAGATCAAAAAGATTGATGTATTGACTAGCGTTAAAACCGATTTTTGCTAGTATAGTTTTCTATTTTATGATAAAAATGACTCACATGAAAGTTCGAACACTAACGACAGCTCGGCATGAAACTCTTCCATCTTACACAATGATATCCTCTTTAATGCATTAAGTGTAAACTCCATCTAAATAGAAAGTAAAAAAAAAGAGTTTAATGTAAAATTAACGCTTGGGAATAAAAATTTTTTAAATCTTACGACTCTAACTTCTGAGCTGTGTCACGTGTTTGTTGTTTAGATTGAAATTAACATAAATCCTGAGTGAGACATTTTGTGATCTTGTGGTGAAGAATTTTTTAAAGGCAAAGGGTCAAAGTCGAATATTTTATAGTTTTTAATATTAAAATTTCCTTATTCGTAAACAAAGATAAAACATGTGATTGTCACAGACAAACAGTTAAATCTAGTAACCAAAGCCATGGGAAATTCCATTTCCTCTAATAGACATTTAAGTATTATCTCCTAATTAATACAAATCTAATGGAGGTTGGTATCAATAATATCAGAAGGCAAATTTTCTTCGCTTATTGCCAGCATTGCTTTATAACAGTCATAGTCGTGATATTTGCAGATTTCATACGTTGCTGTCTAACGGGATGATAACGAAAAGAGTATCCTGTGTTGAGAATCTCCTTATACTGAATTAGAATCGGAAGTTTCGTAGAAGATCCATTGCCACTTCGGAACCAGTATTCATCGTCGAGGCTTTGTCCCGAATCATCTTTGTCAGGATTTGTGAATTAAGACCTATGAGCATTTCCAGAAATTCATTCGGATCAAGCTTGTAAAAAAGCATTCATTTCTAAAAGCGTCTTTGACTCTTTTGATAAAAAGATCCTGCTCCAAATCCTGTTGAGTGTCTTGAACATGTTCTATTCGTTTTAAGAACTTAAATTTTCTCGTCTTTTAATTTACAATGTCCCTAAAAGAGACGACACTCAAGAATTAAAGACCAGAAGGGGAAGGAAACTTCTCAGATTCGATTTTCACTCCCGCCATAAAAGATAGAAGCGGATCTATCGATCCTTCACGAATTTCAGCAGCATAAGTTTTAGTATCCAAAGAATAATAACAACTAGGACCTATTGTTCATTAAATAATATAAATGTTGTTAAGCAGCACTTCAATAGAGAATTAATGTTACGTCTTATAACGATTGATCTCTTACTTTTCAATTCAAAGATTTAATAATACTATTAAGCGTAAAACTGTGAATAAAGAAGAGATATTATTACTATGGTTAACTCACTAAATATTTAGGTAAATGATCTTTGCCAATTTTTACCTCAATACTAATCAAACGAATCGCTCAATGGCCACCTACTGGTTACTTGTACAAGCTCAAAAGTTGGATAATTAAGAGGGGACAAAATGACACGAACGTTTAATAAATTAAAACATTGTTATCGGCAATTAAAGACGAAGAAGATCTAATTAAGATCTTGAAAAAGAAGTGAGAACTTAGAAAGGGATATTGCACGTTCCAGAGAAGAGACGGGCTGAACTTTCATCATTTTCAATTATTGCGATCAACAAAATTTCTAAGTCCCTGATGACCAATCGTAATTTTTTTTAAGAAATATTATTATAATATATGGAAATTTTATTATACAAGAATTTTTCCTAATACTGTGTATTTATATATGAAAATTTTATTATACAAAATTTTTTCCTAATATATATATTAAATAATTTTAACTATTAGGTCTCGGAAAAATTCGCAAAACAAATATTGTGTAACATACAAAACAAGCTCCGATATTTAATTAACATACTCGTGTTTTTTGATCTTAAAAATTTCTTTCAAACTTTTATTTTTTTATTGACGTAACTTTTACCTGGTATGTTATAATTTAATTTATTAATGTTTTAAGTCTTTAATAAATGAAAAGACAAGTATTTATAGTATTTTATATTTTAACAGTTTAATGGTGTAAACGCGTCTTAATGAAGCTCATTTTCTTCGCATTATTTATTTATTACATTATCAAGCATCTTTTGCTTAATAATTTTTATATGCTTTCATTCGATATTTTTCATGACACAAAGTTAACAATGACGCAGAATATTTGGATGTACCGATACAACGTCCCATAAAAATGAATCAACCGTCAATTTTGATCAAAGAGGATAGATAATTTGTTTTAATGTGTAGTCTTTCTCGAATAAATATCATTATATGGCCATTACTTCTTAACATTCTTCCAGAATCATCAGATCGTACAGATCAATAAGTAATAACTATTGATACAAGAACCAAACAATTAAAAAAGGAAAAGGAATTTCGGCAAAAATTGGAACTGGAAATTTGGGGATAATTGCTGCTTTATTACAGTACCATGAACGAGGTTTTTCTTTTTTTCATATCTACGCGATTTTTCATTTGATAGAAATCAAATCTCTATAATCAAGTTAGTATGAGAAGGCACTTGATCATTTAATGAACTTGCAGTATGTTAACGCTTTCGTAAGTTCTTCCTTTATGTTATTTTTAAATCGGAATAATTAAACCTATTCTTCTATTTTCACTAGATATTATTTGGCGTATGATGTGTTTGATTTATGGGAAGTACAGTACTTTGATGAGCCCTCAATCTCATTTATTTGTTGCCTTAGTTATTTTAAATAAAAATCGAATGATGATAATGGAATCAGAATAATTTGTATTTATTTTTTGATATCCACTTTTTTTTTGAAAATAAAATTGTACATATATGATTTTTACATGAATATTCGTCTTGATGACGTGTACATGATCTATTAAGATAAAGGGTCCTCTACCCAAATTTTAAAGGATCTTTTTTCGTTAAACTAATAAATGCAACGTAATTAATTTGCCATAATTTAACTTTTGATCTATTGGTCATTGAAGCATTGAATACCCTTTATTATTATAAAAATTCCATGCGTTGAATTAAAGTTAAAAAAGAAATTGTTAAAAAAATCACCCTCTCACTACGTTAGAAAAATTATTAAGAAAGTCCAATTAAAAGTAACTCTTCAACTTTACGTTTAAAAAATTGTTAAAAAGAAAAACCACTCTCCTACTACATTAGAAAAATAAAAATCAAGGAGAATAAATCCAATTAAGAAAATCATCCTTATATTATATTAAGAAATAATTTAAGATAAATTTAGTTATTACATTTAGAAAGTTGTTAGAAAAATTGTTAAAAAGAAAAACCGCTCTCCTGCTACAATAGAAAAATTAAGGAGAATTTGTTAAAAAGAAAAACCACCCTCCCACTACACTAGAAAAATTAAGGAGAATAAATCAAACTAAAAGAAACTCTTCCCATCACGTTTAGGAGAACATCATCACTACATTAGAAAACTCCCACTACGTTTGGAAAAAACTGTAAGGAAAACCTATATATAATCTAGAAACAACCCATGAAAAGATAAACGTTGAACCCGATATTAGTTTCTTCGAAAAAAACCGGAACTTTTCGGTTTCTTTTCTTCCAATTTGCAACGGAATTTAATTCTACGAGATTTTTTAATAATTGCGGATATTTTCGGAGTGTATTAAGATGTGATTAGAAAGCGTCCTCTAGCCAGCAGTTCAGACTATTAAGTTGACGCGAAAATTTAGTAAATTCTTTTAAATAAGGCATATATATATTATTATATTTTACATACCCATCCACAGTAAAATCCTCACCACCACATAGGAAGGATCACAATTATTTGCGTATTATTTGCACGCAAATAATGACCATCAATTAAGTTAAAAGTGGAGAAGGTAAAACAAATTCTAATTTACGTTCAATGAGCAAAAAGAAAAAAAAATTAACATAAAATCATCGTTATATCAATTATCATAACTTACTTTAATGTAGGACTTGTATTTTACCACCAACTTTACATGATCATCCATAGAAATCTCTTTTTATATTTCCAACTTTCAAAAAATGATTCCAAGCCTTTTATCGAGAAATTCCTGCAGGTGACTCACTTAATAATTCGTATCCATTGGAGAATATATAACCTTTGTTATAAAATATATTTTTTCTAATCGTACACTATTAGAAAAAATCCCACTAATTTCTCACATTTTTAGGATCAATATCCTTCTTGGAAATGTGTTTGTTTAAAGTGAAGAAGGTAAAACATTCTTATTTATTTCTATAAAAATGAAACGAACAAAAAATTAGTATAAAATCATCATTGTATAATTTTGTTGATTTATTATAACTTACTTTAATTTTAAAAATATCGAAATCCGCATGTTTTGTTGAATTATCATTTCCATTTTACACGTAATCGTAGAAAGAAAGTTTTCTATCCCTCTTATTATCGTAACTACAGATCCTCATTATAGTTTGGAATTATGTTTTAAATATGATTTCAATGTCTGTTTCATATCATGTTCTTTGGCGTAATATAGTAAAGTAAATAATAGACTTCAGGATAAATTGCTGTAAATGGTATTTCTTCTTAATCTTTAGAGAGATGATATCCGTAGACTTCAAAAGAGTATTTACACAAGCGATATTCAAAATTTATGAATAAAATGAGAATTATT
Organism: Rhizophagus prolifer; assembly: GCA_019425655.1. NCBI lineage: Eukaryota > Fungi > Glomeromycota > Glomeromycetes > Glomerales > Glomeraceae > Rhizophagus > Rhizophagus prolifer. The sequence goes on from NQWY01010334.1 coordinate 8,612, forward strand.
AATATAAAATTTCATTATTCTTTATTAAAGAATATAATATACTGTATATAATATTCATTAAAAGTTTCTGATTTGATCGGTTGGATATTTCTTGTCTTCTTGAGGTACTTTGCGAATCGTTAACAGATTCTTAAGAATTAACAATCACAAATTCCATTGCTTTAGTGTTCCTATTTTAATTAATTTCTACCGTTTTTTGAAATTCTCCAGCGTCTTTATCAATGATTCTTTGTATGTTCTTAAGCTCGTGAATTGTGAATTGTGAATTTCGAGTGAAAGTGAATGTTAAAATAATTTTTGCAAATACAGTATAAAAATAGCTAGCTCGTAATAGGCTTTTTGTTGATAATAAGGGTCTTCTAAATAGTAAGGTTGCATCCTTTTAAAGACGTTCTATGGCAGTAAGTCCATTGAGTAACTCACTGCTAAAAGTTTCTCTCTCTGTCATTATTTTACGCACAAGAAACAAAATTTAGGTTACATGCTTTAACCGCTTTGATCTATGATAATTTAACTTCTCTTAGAATTTAATTTTTCCACTAGTTTTGTTAAAACCTTTCGGTTAATTAATTTTAAAATTTCGCAACAGATAATGCGCACAGCGCACGCAGTTTAGTGACATCATAACAAAATCAAATTTCTCGTTATGATTACGTGTCTTTTATCGATTCTTCGAGAATGTTGTACCGTACGACCGTACGTTCCTTCAACTCCTGAGATACGTAACACAGCCACAATATTTAAACACAAGAAATGTGTCCCTGATTTTGTGAGAATATTCATTTCTTTTTTTAGTAATCTTTTGAAAAATATTTAACGATTTTAACCTCAAGAAAAAATGTCCGTTCGACTGAAAATTCCTATGATAAAACTCCTATGATAAAACATGAAAGCATTAAAACACATATAATGGTACTATTATCATGGACTGATTCACTTTTCATAGTAATTTTTATTTATAAAAAAATTTTTCCATTTCAATATTACATTTAAAAAATTTTAATTTATCTCATTTATTATAATAACTTACCCTAACCTTCAGAAGTTAGAATTGCTATTGGCAATAGTATTCGAACTTTCCCAAGTAACATTAAGTGAAAAATCATATTACATTTTAATGATGATGAAAAACAATATCCCATTCTACTACTATTTTCTATCTGATAAGACGGAAATCCACGCTGTAACTTCACAGAAAAGGAGTGGAAAAAAATCTTTACCAAAAGATCATGAAAATTCGAAGATACTTTCAAAGATCAATGAGAATATAATGATATTAAGCTAAATTTACCCATATAACACATTCATATAATGGTACTATTATCATGGACTGATTCACTTTTCATAGTAATTTTTATTTATAAAAATTTTTTTCCATTTCAATATTACATTTAAAAAATTTTAATTTATCTCATTTATTATAATAACTTACCCTAACCTTCAGAGGTTAGAATTGCTATTGGCAATAGTATTCGAACTTTACATTAAACCATTAAAAGTGAAAAATCATATTACATTTTAATGATGATGAAAAAAACAATATCCCATTCTACTACTATTTTCTATCTGATAAGACGGAAATCCACGCTGTAACTTCACAGAAAAGGAGTGGAAAAAAATCTTTACCAAAAGATCATGAAAATTCGAAGATACTTTCAAAGATCAATGAGAATATAATGATATTAAACTAAATTTACCCATATTGGCATTACTAAAGCGATCACAAAAAAAAAGCTACCACACTTAAACAAATTATGTTAACACTACTATATTTCTTTTAAGTATAATGAATCCATGATATTTGGAACTCAATAATAGAAGTAGCGTTGATTTATATGAGAATGTAAACTACTGGAGAAATTGGGAACTCTGTTTAGATAAGGCATCATTTCAGGATCTTCAATACTTTGGAACTACATTTTTACCGGACTTTTCTAATACTACTTACACCCCAGAAGAGGATACGATCAGTGAAAAACAATTCTTAATTCACAATTACCGAAAAAGACTTAAAAAAGAGGATGAAGATGCTTACGTGAATTTCAAGATTATCCGATCGAATGAACAATTATTAAAATGGTGATGACAGAGAAAGAAAAATTAAAGAATTAACCTGTAATTTTGATAATTAAGCAGGTGAATATTTAGATTAAAGAGGTTAATCGTATTTTATATTTACACTGATATTTATTTTATTTTTATTCTCATTTTTAGGAGTAATATATTAAAGAATTTTTTATTGAAAGAAAAACTAAAAGAATTAACGATAATAATCAAAAGGTAAATATTTGTTAAGAGGATAGAAGAGTGTATATGTGTATTTGTCTCTTCATTAACAATGAACGGCACTTGTTGCAGTCGTTCTCTTATTAATTTTCATCGAATTGCAGGAAGATTCTACCTCTCTTTATTCATGTGTAGAACCCGGTTCTATAGCAATACCTATAATATGGAAATATCTTTCTCGCTCTTACATAATCCTATGATAACACCTACAAAAAAGCATTACTAAAAATTTTATAATACTATTTCATGTTATACCGGAGAAAAAACTCTAAAAGATTCAGGCTACCAATCACGAGGGGTGGGAAGAAACGGTGATAATAAAGTGTTTCTTCTATTGGAGTATGAACATTCCTTATACTTATTTCTAAATGTAGAAACATTTTTCGCCACTCATGAATTCAGCAATAATAGATGGATTTATATATTCTCTGTCCTTTATTAGTGTCGATAGATCCTTAGATCTTGCACAGAAAAGGTAAAGGGAATAAAGTAATTGATGCAGAAATATAAATAAATTAATATTAATGGAGGTACTTTAAGTTTAGTTAATTTTATTAACATTAAGTAACGTATTGAAGAGAATAGAAACTTTTTGATGCAAAAATATATTGTCAGTTTTCAATTTATTTATTCCTAATTAATGAACGTAAATTAATTATTAAGAAATCTATTATATTATTCTTGTACATGTTTTACTTGAATTGTATATATATTAATTGATTTTATTAATTAAAAAGTTAAATGTTGAAAATTCATACTATTAACATTTATATGTATTAAAATTCGTTATACATTTATACCGTATCATCGTTGGCTGTTTTTGTCGGTAGTGTTGTTACATTTATACAATAACATTCAGTATTTTTCCTTGAGCGAAAATATAGTTTGAAAATTCAAAATTTTTTTCATTTAATTAAATAAATTATTCGGCATTAATAAGCAATGCAATTATACAATCAAAAATCAACGCGTCAATAAAAAATCTCAACGTCGCGTAGTAGTAATCATCTTAAAAATAAATTTTATTACAATTAAAAAAGATAATATCTTAAATCAAAAAAAATAATCTTTTTCTGTCATCAGTCCTTGCTTTAAAATCGCACGAATCGAATATTTAAACGAGTTGTCATGTAATCCACATTTTTTTTATGTATAAAAAACTGATCTTGGCGTACAATCAAAACAATAAAATGGATTAATAAAATATTATCTTTCATCTAGTATTAAATTTATCACAGAAGGTAATAAAAATAATGGCACATTCATTTACTTTTTTTTTCTTTCAAATACGATTATAGTATACATTTTCTTTGAATGATAATACCAAGTACCAACCGTTTTTGATGCGTAGACAGTCCGTTTTAATTAAGTCGATATAAAAACCTTTGTTTCTGTTACTAAAATGCCTCTTTATTTTGACGCAAACTGAATTGGTGCGTGGTCGTCGAATAAATTCACTAGCGAATTACAATCAAAATACGCACAATCATAAAAATTCAATTTATCCAAATTTCTATTAATACTTCCCATGATATGGCCGAATTGGGCTCTTAGCATACGTTGACGACAACGAGCAAGTTATCGTCGAACTTCTAAAAGTCTTCCTTAATTCCCACTAAAATTTTATGATAATTACATATAAATAATCCTCATAATCATTAACATAGTTATTACATGAAGTTGAAGAAGTAGTTTTTTTTTTTATTAAATGCTCCTTTAAACAATATCGCACTCATTAGTTCATAAAACTTGTTCAACATAGTTTAGCGCTACTATTTAATATATGCAATGTACTGTAACAGGTCCTCCATAAGTACGATGCAAATTTTTACAATGTATCTATTGAATCTTCCAGTTTCAGTCAAGTTGCCACTAGCTAACCAATAAAAAAGGATTTAAAAAATGTTGAATATTATAGTTGTGAAGAAAGAGGACACATTATTGTAAGTGACTGTATGTCAGAAAGAATTAAAAAGTCACAAAAGAAAGGTACCCAGTATTTGAAAGTATACAAGGAAGTTTATGATCCAGAATTATTATAAAAGTGAAATATTATTATGATAATGATTATGATGAAGCGGGAAGCACACGTTTCCACTCATACCAGATCTTATCCCAATGCGACCTTCAGACTCAAGTCTGGGCAACCAAAAATGATTGAACAAATTATTTCTTCAGAAAACAATACTTAAGAAAACAGCAATTAACTTTAAACAGAAAGGTATACTAACTTTCTTTGATCGTGGAGGAGCGGAGTAACAATGATTTCAACAACTTGTGTTTGAACAATTGCCCTTTTATCACAACTTTTAAAATATCATAATCTAGAGTGCGATTTTGCAAGATTTTTAAAAGAACAATGATCCAAAGAAACTAATTATGATAGCACTGATGACCATGATACCAGAAATATTACTGCTATTAAATGTGAAGTACGAATTAAAGAAAACCTGTTTATGCAATTTTAGACTTTGGAGCTGCTTTGTGTAATTACAAAATTACATACTTAGAAATTACTTGTAACTAACAAACATTGGCAATAGACAGACGACCGCAGTAATTAAATAAGACAATGTATGTTGATATAGAAATTTACAATCAATCTCATTTGAAACTTTATGATCTTATTAGAAGCAGTCGTTCTTGTATAATGAGAAATACTCGAACAATAGATATTCACTTTTACACCTGGAAACTTAGAGACGTCATTATAAAGGTGAAGGTTCGTCATAACTTTATTATAGAAAAGAAGAGTATGTAACACTAATCGAATTCCCAATATTGGAGATCCTTGGCGGAACAGTTTATTTTCAGAAAGTGTTTGTCATGACTAGAAAATAAGTAATTTACTTCTAAGTTTAGAGTTTAAACCTAACCAACTATTGTGACTACATGACTAACTATAATGCCTACTAAGAACTATCTATTCTATGCAAAACTATCGAACCCTCTTTGGCTTACAATCAATCTCATTTGAAACATTACAGTCTTTCATTTTTGTAGAGGGTTCAATATCCTTATAGAAAAGAAGAGTATGTAACACTAATAGAAAATTATTATAATTTTTTTTCTAATAAAAATGCCAAATTGCTTCTTGGTATTAGAAGAATCGTTCGAACGTTGATTCTTCTATTTTGACTCTGAGGCCAAGTGCTCCCTTGTCAAAAAAATACTTTATTTAAGTATTATTTCATTAAAAAATTTATATATGATGAGGGGGATAATTATTTTCCATATTTTTATTAATTTTTTCGCGAAGTATATTCCTATATTATATTTCCTATAACTAATCCACCAGATGCGAGCGCTAGAGATGGAATAAGATCATATGTTATTACTCTATTATGGTATATTACTTGAATAATGAATTGAGGTAGTTCGATAAAAATACTTATGATACTACCCCAAAACACAATTTTTTGATCTTTTAGTTAATGGAGCTGGAAATATTTTAGTTGCCTTTTATAATTGCATTGGCATTAACTTTTTTATTAAAAATATCAAGGATGCCTTTCAATTTCCAATAAATCTACTTCAGGTAGTTTCTGCCCCTCTAAAATCTTCCTCCTGTACAAGACTACGGTATAATGGAAATAATATGGCATCTTTTAAAACATTTACTTCTTCCATTTCTTTTATTTCTTTTATCCCTCTCTCAATAAATTATTATAATCTTAAATTATTTATTCGTATGAATATATACCATGATAACACATCGAATGGGTCGATGTAATTGTGCCTGTATCCTCGAAAGGGTCGATGTAATTATGCCTGTATCTCATAATGGTTATCATAGTTTTATGGATGTAAAGCAGGATATTTAAATTGTGAAATATTTGATGTGATTTAATGATTTTGTAGTTAACAGTTAAACTAAGTTTGAGTTTTTCAAAAAAAAAAAAGTCAGGATAAAATTCAGTGTTTATATAATGTTTGAATCACTGCGGAGAATTATTCTTTACGGACACCGTTTTTGTTAATTATTTTGGTAATGCATTGAGTTATTTGCCAAGACTTTCAGCCAAACATAAAAAAAAGCTTTTGTTCGACTGTAAATGTGTTAGTTATAATGCCTGGTAATTAGGGGCTTATGTCTTTGTTTCCATGCATGATCACAATTCGGAATCCGTTTTCCGTGTAAAGGTGTTCAATAACTTAGGTAATTGTAAAAAAAAAAGCCAAAACTTTTTATTCGATTGGATCAAAAACTTTTGTGAGATCAATATGGTAATAATTTTAATGTTCCACATTTGACGAATTTTTGTCATGATCCGATAATGGTTTTTTGGCTGCAAATCTGCAATAGAGAATTATATTTAGGGTTTTATTGAAATACCTAATAAATTTTTTTGAATGAGAGATCTTGTATAATAGATACAATAAAAAATTTGATACACAAGAGCTCCTGCATTATCGTAACCTGTAATGATCGGCTATCTAAAGCCAAACACAATATATTCAAATCAAAAATATTTATATTAAAATTACTGTTTATGTGCTAGTTTATAATGCCTGATGACTAAAACAATGAAAATTAGAATAAGGGTTTACATATGCGTTTGGCGTTTCAATGTTCTGTATGGAACTTGTTCAAAATTCGTTCTCATGATGGTCCGATACTCCGACGATGGGTTTTCAACTGCAGTAGATAGAAGAATCCAAAAGAATATCTTATTATTTAATATATTTTTTATAGCATTTAATGAAATTTATTAACAACTGTATTAATATTTTAACAATAACAAATTAAAATTGCCCAATAAATTTTGTTTTTTCCAAATTTTTTATTTAATGATTTTCATCTGAAAACATTGCAAAAATTATTGTTAAACAAAACAAATAAGTTTTATTTTATAAAAATATCAGTATAGTGATTCTAAAAAAAATAATTAGGAATATGCAGGATTTTAATGACCGATATTTTTATGAGACATTTAACATTGAAATCAGTATTAGTAGCATTATTGGGGTTTTTAAAAAAATTGATTTGCATATAAATTTCAGATTGCGAAATGAATGTCAATAAGAAAAATGTCAAAAAAAAATTTCAACATACAAAAATTTCTTTATTTACGCTAAGAACAGAACCTAAAGGCTTCATAAAGTAAGTCTTATACATACTTTTACATATTTTATTATATTCTTATTCCACTTTATTCCTGTGATCACACTTTAGATCGCAGTTTATTACAATGAAAACCCAAATAATTCTTATTGGTCTCCGCAGTATTCCTAATGACCGATCTATATATCTCTATTCTCTCATCCAATAACCATTAATTGTCAATCAACATTTGATAAGAAAAGTTTTTATCCGAAAATCCAATTAATTGAATAAAGTTAAATTTACACATTTTATTGCCATTTTAACATCATTATTCTTTCAAAAAGATTTTCTAATTAAGAAAAGCAAACAGATTATCCAAAGAATTACTAAACATCGCATTATTTGAAAAACAATTCTGATGATATTCAAAGTCCTCATTTATAATTGTAGATGACTTGTCAGAATTTGAAGATTCTGATATTATTTATTTATTCGCCATCTAAATTCCATTAGATTTTGTGATTGGGTATAGTGCTACTTTTCTGCGAGAACTTATAACATATATTGTGAAAAACATGTTGAACGAAAATACAAAATACTTCTTTAGTAGAAATGACATATATATATCGTTATGAATATTGTTAACATAGTTTCCACTAAACCTTCTTATCATCAGATCTCTAATCACCATTCTTAGGAGAACTTTCACTCAATGATGGGTTAGGATTAGGTATGAAGTACTCTAAAAAGAGCGTTAGTAATTGAAAATTTTTGTTTATTTCAGATGAAAATTGAAACGTCTGCCTGTCAATTTAGACACTAGGAATTAACTGATATTAAATGGTCGAAATCAAAACTTTAAATTACAGCCGATTAGCGCACACACGCATACATTTAATGCCATCATCTCGTAATTTTAATTATAAAGCAATAAACGTAAAAGAAAAATTTCAGTTTCTGAAATTTAAATTAATAATACATTATCATTTTATTCAATTGGAACTAGTAGCTATCTAATAGAAAGATTTGATGACATATAGATTTTGTCATACTGTAAATTGGCAAATAAGAAATAAGAGATCACGAGCGAGAATTCAGGAAATTCAACATTTTTATTTTTTTAAAATTTATTTTATAACAAATATATTATTTTTCTTTATTTGAATAGTAAGATATTTTGATTTTTGATAAAATAAAAATACTATTTTATTTTATTTTACTTTATTTTTTGACGTTGTTAATCAACATAATTAATTATTCGATCAAGAAAAAAAAAGTTAAAAAGCATTACCAATTTAAACTTGTTTTTGTACTCGTAGCTAAAACTTAGTTGATTAAAATTTACATAGGGCTACTACAGTGGATAGACCGTAAAAATACAATCCAAATAATATGTCGCAGAACGCTCTATTCTATAGACTAACAGTTTAAGTTATGACTTACCCTTAGCAAGATATAACTTGGATTTACCCAGAACTTTTATCTTTTTTCCGCGCATTATTAATAATCTGTTTCCTAGTGAAGATTTATGTAAATAAACTTCAGTTATAGCAAAAAAAGCATACTTTGAATTTCGTATCATCCTAAATATTAATTTTTATTTTGTAACCCGAGAAATATAGCCGCCACTTTGTCATTCGGACATGACTATTTTTAAAAATATGTACGAAACCTATTTGAATATGAATACTAAACTTATTTCAAAAAAAAGTTCGTCATTGAATAATAAGAAACCTTATCTTAAATAAGAAACAATGAAAAATTTTATGGAATTTACTTATTTCGTTCTTTGGGGTCAAGTGTAAACGGGTAATAATACATTTTCCCCCCATTTATTATTATAATTATCCGTACCCGGTAAATTTGTGATCTATTCGTATTTCCAACAATATTGAAATTTTGTCAATCAAATTAATTAATGTATTAATGTTATACAAGTCGGGTATACCAAGATTCTTATGGAAATCAGATTCCGAGATCCGAGTTGTTCTGAAACAACTAAACGAATATGTAAACTCTATCCTAGTTTTAATCATAATTAAACCATATAAAGTAAGTAACCTGATAATCAGTTAAAAATTAAAAAAATTGAGGCGTTATTGTGTATGAGATGTAAATGTTATACAAAGAAAAATTTATAGTTTCAAAATAGAAGGGAAAATACCGTCGTTAGAATCTTTTTGAACAACGGTGAATATGTAAGCTCTTATTCGTTAACTTAATCGCCAGACATTATAAACTAAGCATATATGGTGTTAATTAAACTTCTAATTTGTGATTTGGCTGATAAGTCGCAGATTTCTTATAAATATGTATGGACCGTTGTCGGTTTTATTATCGTGGTCCAACTGGTCCATCATTTTTTCTCCCACTTAATGAAATTATTTGAACGTTATATTAATGAATTTAATATATATCGTTCTTCGTTTTTGTTAAAACCACAGCGGCACCACCTCACACAACTTTCTAAAAACCATGTCGCTATTAATAACGCCTCCATTGGAAATAACCTACCGTCTAAAGAAGTAAAAGAAGAAAGAAATTTACCCGTAGGTTATCATACACCACAACGTATTTTTCTTTAAGACTATGGATATATCTTTCGTGTGATGAATATATCACCAAAAGTATCACGTGAAAAACTTTATAATATTATCGCCCGTTTTTACCAAATGATTCAGAAGACATTTTACAAAAAAAAAACACTATTAAATAACCTTTAATAAGTCTACAACAAGATCAATTTTAAATACAGGGGATTTTACCCGCATCACATCAACTTGGATCGAAGATATGGTAAATCTTTTAATCAAGGGAGATTCTGTTAGTACAATGTGTATATATTAAGATATTTTAATTGGATTTCCAATATCCAACTATATTCGTAAGACATTAAGGACCTGATGAATTGTTGATAGCCGTGGATGAGTTAAATATTCATTCATTAGATTGTTTCTCACATTCAAGGATCCTTGATTGAACAACAAACTTATACAACACCGGAATTCTTGAAACCACCATTCAACAATTCCTAAAGACAATTAGTAGTTTCATTTATTTAAACACAACGTAATTTACAGTCATTAAGTTTACATTTTAATGATGAAAAAGATGTTATTAAGCGACATTTTTTTGGAGAAAAGCTGCCATATTAAAAAAAAATGGGTTTTTTCCGATTTTCAATTTCAAGATTTTATCCGGCCGAAAATAAACAATTGATTGAAGTAATATCTAGACGTTGTCCAAAATTAATTGTTTTGTTTTTTAATAGTATATTAATAGTTTTAGTTAAATTTTTAAAATAGTCAAATACATATACAATATATGTTTTATTATGTATACTATGCAAATTCCCGTAAGATAATAAATAAGGTTAATTATGTACGCTACTACGCTACCTAAAAATTTAAATAAATTTTAAGCGATTTGTCTTCATTTTGGGGCAAACATAATAAAAATTTAGTTTTATTTTAAATAAAAAATTTTTCATATTACAGTCAATTATTTAAAAATGATTGTTAATTAAATAATCTAAATTTCACTTGTTGTCGTGCTAACTATACGTATTAACATCAACTAGACGCGTCTAATGGTAAAAATTAAATAATACCTTCAAATATTTATAAAACATAAAATACTATATATCAATGTTAGGACTACTATTCAATTGAACGCGTCTCGACGTCTCGACGTCTCGTTATGTCGAATCAACGAGCATTGTTGCATCTTTCTATAATCACTGACAGCATGTTGAGTTAATGAGGTCTAATGGTTTTGAATTAGAACCGTTACAATATTTTTCGGCAGGTTGGTG
>NQWY01010349.1:0-10642 GCA_019425655.1 Rhizophagus prolifer
ATTAGTTCGATAAAAACAAATTTAGCATGATAATAGTAAACTTGTAATTTTATTTCTTCATTTCTTTAACGTGTATGTACAGTCACGTAGACGCTAGATTCAATTGTTAAAAGAATTATACAATAAAATTTAAGACTTCGAGCTGTATAATTACAATAATTTTGGATGACATCTTATTTTGTGATAAATTACGAATACGCGTCAAAATTAATCTTGCCACGTAATACGTAATATGCGTAATATTTACCGTACTTGATTATTACGTATAGAATAATACATGGATACAAATTCAGTTTTAAATCCCAATATTAAAAATGAAGTTGTTGAATTATTTAATTCTAAAACGACATTGAATTAATTTGATATTGAATTAAAAAATAGAAAGTATTGCTTTAAAGTGAATCCGAAACGGTGAAAAAGATTTTTATTCGGCTGTATTAGTTGGATTTTTTAGGGAGGACAATAAATTATTGTATCACTTCTATATCGTTAACTGTATCAGCGAAAACAGATATGCAATTAAAACATTAATATTATACGTTGCTCAATGGTAAATAGCCTTACTAATAATACTTTTATTTGATGGGGAAAAACCGATAAAATTTAAAAATTTCTGAAATGAATTGTTTCAGGTTCCTTTCTCAAACAAACAAAAAAAAAGATATTATGCAAAAATCACGCAGAAATTGATAATCATGCACTAATTTATTCAAATTCTGCAAAATAACTATTGCACATACTGCTGTACTGTACAAAACATATAAACAAAGTTTTAGGTTAATCACAAAATAAATGTCTTTTATATAAGAAAAAAAATTTTTCTGCGAGGAGTTTAATAGTTGCAACAAATATTGTTAATTAGAGGGGAAATATTAATTATATTAGTCATGTTACTAATTTCTTAAAAATTATGTTACAAAATATATTTCACCTTCGTAAAGTTCAGTACATTCTACTTAACTTGAATGTTAATTTCTTCCAAACAAATTTATCTTATTCCGGAATTTTAGGAAATCTGGAAATAAAGAAATACTTTAAGAAGGTGATAGCTATAGATAAGGAAAAAAATATCTTAATTGAACTAATAGGTACAAAAGAAATATTTTCAAGTATATCCTCATAACTTTCATCAAGTAAAGTTGGTAATAATTTCCAGATAATTAATATAATCGACTCGGTATCATAATTTATCCTATATGGTTTATGTCCACAACTGATTTGTTTGCGATTTTTATGATCTCCAAGTGAAACAATTTTTTTCTTTAAAAATTTAATAATAAAAGATATTTAAATTATACATATTTAATTAGGGGTACAGGAAAGTTGTCAGTTAATCGTATGATCGAATATGTCAGTTCCATAATTGGACCCGTTCGTTCACACTATCGACAGAAAATTATCGAGCTACGACCGATGATCAAAATTTACCGATACACATAACTGTATTAAATAACATTATTTTCAAATTAACTGCTAATATTTTATTGAAAATTTATTGATTTTTTATTTCATGTGACCATACAGTATATATTATACAAATCATATCACAAGTAAAGAATTACTAGGAAATAAAGAAAGTAAAATTCGATTGTCGCTAATTTGACCTAAATTATTAAACTTTCTTCTTATTGAATTTAATAAGATCATCAAATATGTTTTCATTGAATAATCTGAGGAACAAATAGGTACAACTACCAATAAATCTAATAGCTGCTAAAGCAGCAACACACTGTAAAGTACAAAAATAAAATAAATGTTAGGCTTTGTTAAGGTATTTAAGGAAGGAGTGACACTAGTTATAAGAGCAATCAAGACCATATTTGAAAATATCCAAGAGAATACAAGATAAGTTCTAAACTTCGCATTTGATTCCTTTTGCGCTTCTCCTAGTTTCTGTTGTCTTTCTTTTAATTCCTCCTGTTTTTGTAAATATTCTTGTATTTTTGGGTTCAATAAATAATCTCGTACTCTTTCGTATTCTTCATCAACATTTTCTGGTACAGCTACTGTAGCATTTTGACCTTCTTTTGCATCGACTTTCTCTTTTTCATCATGTACTTTTTTTTTGGGATCTCCTTTTGTTCCCCAACTAAAAAGTAAAGGAAAAAAGAAAAAATGTCATTGGTTAGTTATTATTGTTAAAAAAATCATTTCTCGTCCCTCATAACTTACCTAACATCATGAATATTACAAAAAGCGTAAACATTTAAAATATTAACATAAAAAGGTACTAATAACATATATTGCGCAAAACTACTGAACATATGATATGGTTCAAAAAATAAGAAACTAATAACAAAATATAATCCATAGGTACTTATTAATGATATTACAGCACTTCTAAGATTGAAATCGCCGATAATATCTTGTACGCTTTTTATATTAAAACCACTTGGTTTTACTTTTGAATCTCTAAAACCCACATAAGTTATCCACACTGTCGCAATTAACATATAAATCATTATTAACGCGAAAAACATTGTAGAAAGTATATAGGCCCTTCTTGCACTAGATAAAGTTCAATTAAGCGTTAATGATATGGGAATATGAGTTTGTAATTTAAATAAGAATGAAAAAAATTTACCTTCCTGGTTTATTACCCATAGCTAATGCGAATTGGAAAATAATTAACGCTATATAACTGTATTTCAAAATATCGAACAATATCGAATTCCATTTTTCAAATGTAGTAAGCGAATTTCCTAAAATATGAAAGATTAAATAGAGATTTCCCTAAAGTAAAGTAGGTTTTTGTTATTATTATACAAATTCTTAAAAAACATAGCATATATTGACGTTATAACCTACCAATGCGAACCAAGAAAAGACTACATTATAAGTTTGATAAAACATTTCAATTAATAATAAAGTTTTCCTCCAAATACTATGATTACTTCTACAAATGTTAAAAGTATGAGAAATAGAATAAAGACTAGCAAAGAAAGTTCCATTTAACCAACGACGGCGTTGTTTAATTAATTCAATTATTTTATCAGGTACATCCGTTTCGGCAGAAGCAGATTTAACATAATGTAATAACCAGGATTCATTTTTTTTTGAAATTAATTCAAAACAAAGAATACGATCTTCCGCTAAATACATATTTGCCTCAAATAAACCAGCCTTTATTTTTTGGTCTTTTGACTTATTATCATGAAGTTTCTCACCCAAGAAATAAGAAGCTAATGGTCCAACTTCTTCATTTGTATCAGGATCTATTTGATTCGCTAAAGCTTTGTAACGATAAGCAGAAAAAGCACCGGGCAACACGGTAATGTAACCAAAAACGGATTCTATAGGCTTATCTAAAATATTTGACATTTTATATTCAAAATTTTGAGCAGCTACAAGAGGATTGGATAATATGTTTTTTCCGTATTTTCCTTTCATTGCAACAATTTCACCACAAGCGCCTCCAATAGAAGGATTTGTACTAAAAGCTTTCCATAAATGATAAATAGATTTTTTACTAGGTTTTGTACCGGCATCCAATAAAATACAAACATTTGGTTCTAAAATTTTACCAAAAGCATTAAAAAACCATCTATGAGAATTAATTTTCTTCGTATTTTCTTCTTTAAGACAAAATAAAACTTGAATTGGTGTATGTTTAACTTTTCCTCCTACTGGTCTCATATCTTCTGGATCAAGACAAAGTTGAGTTGTATATTCAAAAATATGCGCAGTCACAGATTTATCGTTTACTTCTTTTTTTACTACACCTTCTTGATATACTCCTATAGCTGATAAATAAGCTTTTGTACTAATATTAATTTCTTCAAATCCATCTGATACAACACATACAACTACTTTTTTCCATCCATCTTCTTTCCATGTATTTGATCTATCTCGTTTACATAATTCGTAAATATTTTTTACAACTCCATAAAATGTACGCGCAAATAATTTTGCTTCTTCGTTATACATTGTAATAACTATAAATATTTCAGTATCTCTTTTATAAATTTTTTGTCTAAGTGTATATTTTTCTTTTTCAAAATCATCAGGATCACATGTACAAGCAGTATATCTTACTTCATCATATTCTTCTTCGCCTCTAAGAGGAACTTCTTTTGTTAATTTAGTAGATACAGGACAATTATAAATAAAATGCCCATCAGATAATTTAACTTCTTTTTGTTTATAACGACGTGGCTGAATGCTTGGAGCTTCACCATAATGTATTATTGTTGATTCAGGTTGAATTTTTTCTGATACTTCTATATTAAATTGACCTGAATCATTTTGCAAATTTGTTTGAGTTAATGGAGATTGATGTTGAAATTCTGGTGAAGTAGAAGTAGTTATTTGATGATGTTGTGGAGTTGGCATAAGTTCAGTTCCCATATTAATCATATGAGAATTATAAGAAGTAGGAGAATCTTGAGGTACATTTAAAGTTGATTGTGTACTATTAGCATGATTAGGAAAAGTTGAGGATGGAGGATAATTATATTGTGGATATCCTCCAATGTATCCTCCTCCTTGTCCTTGTTCTGACATAGTTTATTTTTATTTTTTATAAAATGGGAAAAAAATTTTATTGAATTCTTGTTACCAAACTTTTTTTTTAAAGGAAAAAAAACTAGTTTTTATAAGAAAAAAAAATCAAATGGTTTCTTTATATGGGATTCATTATGACAAACCTAAAAAAAGGCGATCATTTATAAAATTATAATTAGGAGATTTTTTAGATAATCTCCCGGAAATTTTGGTTATTTTTATTTCCTGGCATTCTGGGGAGAAATATTTCATTCGATAGAACGTGAATTTAATCTTTATATAGTTAATTTCTAAATCCGTTTTGTATTGATTTTTATTATTTAAAAAAAATATATTTTTCTGATTACTACTATACAAGCTTTTAAACATTCTAAAATTCGAGTTATGGACAACATGGTGGTACAAGGTCAACCCTCTGCAAGATATCTGGAGTACTATACATGGGGGTGAATTAGGATACCGAAATATTACGGCGCATTACACCAATCCGGCATTACATCGGTGTAATACTATTTTAATATGAATATTTGAATTAAAAATTTGGTGTAATATATACGCCGCCTTAATGCCGAATTATTGGGAATAATTACACTCTCATGTATACAGAGTACTATGTTCTGCAATACACGGTAAATTCTATTAAAATATAAACCATTTAAAGATATATATGGTAACTTTGTTTTGTTTTCAACATCGAAGATCTTTTCTATTGTATTACGCAATTGACTTTGCGCAACGTAGATCTGTTGAATGTAAAATACTATTAAAACAGGTTTACAAACGGGTTAAGATGAGAGTTTCTACCCATTTTATCTGTCCAAGTCTTATATCATATCGGAACGACCTCTTTTAGAAATCAAAAAAATAATAAAACGCTTCTTCGCCATTCGTTGTGTGCTCCACTGATTCCACCAAAGAAATCGTAAATCATATGCTTTGCTTGTGTCTTTCTGAGTAGAAATATTTCTTCCAAAGTGTCATTTAACCTCAGAATTTCCTCCATCAAAAACAAAATTATCTTTTCAAAATTTCGAATAAATATATTGAATCGATTTGTAAAATAAGTTATGGAAATAATAATAATGGCTTTACACTTAAAAATGTGAATTGACGGAACTTATACAAATAATAACTATATATATCAGTAACCTTAAAATTTAAACAAATGCTAATCGTTCACCAGTTTGTGATACACAAATCATGGGATTAACTGTATTCTAAGCCACTAGATCTTATCATGTTGCACATAAATTTTGAACCGATTTTTTTTTTTTAAAAAATAAATCAGCGATGAAGTACATTGATAATAAAAGAAAGTTGGGATGTGAAGTGTTTGCAGAATTAAATTTGATTATACAAAATTCAGATTCCAATCCCGAAAATTCACAAAATATTTTAATAAAATTAATAGAATCTTTAGATAAAATTTTAAATGAAAATCTTTATCAAGCAAAGAATGATGATATAACGCGTCAACATGGAGAAATCCTTGAAAAAATTATTTCTTATGCTATCTCAATTTCTAATCCTGGATGTAAATAATTAGACTTAGTTGGCGACAATTATTCTCTGATATTTAAACTATTTAATATATTGTTACAAATTGAATATATTATTGTTCAAGAACATATTGAATCTTTATGGAGGATTATACTTACGGTATGGAGGATATATTTTTTATTTAAACGTAAAATTGAAAAAAAAACAACTGAATATCATAATTCTTCTTTTTTAGCCACAGGTTGAATCAATAGACATTTGTACAGAATTATTGAAAAAGATATTAGAGGTATATGCCAAATCTAGTAAAATGGATTTATACATTAAAAGCCTTTTATCAGTTTTAAGTAATATACAAATGGATGCACATATAATATTAAGATCTCCATTATTTTGTACAGTAATTTTGGACGAGTATGTGTTTATTTTGGTGGTTATTTCAATTGAGTAAAATTTCTGAAATTTATTTTTATAACAATTGTAGATTCTCAAGTAAAGTGACAAGTAATGTGTCAACATCTCAAGCCATCGAGATTATATCATTATTTACATCAGAGTTATTCCGTTTACCTGGAATTTTTGAGCAAAGTATTACTATCAACAGATCAAATAAGAGAAGAAAATTGGACGAAAAAAATATTACTGATACGAAAATAATTGAACCATTGATTTTGCTGGTGGGCAGATTTTTGAAGGCTTTAAGAATCCTTGCTTCATTTAAGGATGAAATGGATAAAGTATTTCAAACAATATTTGATCGATTTATTTATCCAATTTTATCTTGTGATTACAGCGATAAGGATGAACTATTACATGAAAATCTGTCATATGCTGCACTTAGTTTGCATCATGTTTTAGTGGATATTTCTACTACATATTGGAAGAACGTTGCTACTTCACATTTTGTGGATATATTATTTAATGCTACATTGAAGAATCCAAAATCGATACTGTTTTTGGTATGGCTGCCTATTTTAGAATAAAGTTCGACTTCAACATGTTTATCAAACAATTTCAGTAATGAATTATCAGTATGATATGAATGATGATTCAATTATCATTTTGCGTAAATTAGTAGATTCAGTTCTTCTCACTTTGAAAGAACCAGAAAATTCTGATATTACTTGGACAGGAAAATTGGTTGACCTGAATGATGAGAATTTTGTTGTGGCTAATTTCATGATTATCCTTGGAGATTGGCTTGATGTTGTTAGGTAGACTAAATAGTTTTTTAATAAAATATTGATAATTATATCTAACAAATTTATTTCAATTTTAGCAATATATGTTATGAACATCATCTTCCATTGATCATAAGATTCATCATCAATTGGTCTATAGTTTATTCATCAATCGACTTGCAGCATCTCAAGGAAATTTCTATCGGAAATTTATGCTTGAAACATTTAAAATCTGCAGAGTTTTATGAGTTGAAAACTTTACGAGGTATTATATTTTTTTAACCATTATGAATGTTATATGTTTATTTTTTTTAACTATCTTTTTTTTTTATAGATAATTTTGTAAGGGTATATTTAGAAGAAATATCAAAATGCTTTAAACAAATAGAAATATCAAATGAGAGTAATAAGGAATTAGATATTATTCTAGTTATTGGTCAACAATCAGATAAACCAAATATGTTAAAGAATGTGATATCTTGCTTTAATGAAAGTATTGACACTATAAATCCAACAACTGGTTTTTCTTTAACAAGTATTAAAAAGATAATAAAATATTTTAATTTATTACATTTATTTCCTATGGAATATTTTACAAAGCAAGAAGTCAGTGATCTTTCAATATTAACATTATTGGTTGATAAATGGATATCACTTATTAAAGTAGAAAGTTATGATGAATTTTTAGATATATTAACATGCTCCATTCTGTGTAGAAGTTTAATTTGTAAATTTGTTTCTTATACGAATAGAAAAGATGATATTCTGGTAAGGAATTTAATATGGTTAGAAGAAAGATGTATCTTTTATTTTATGGTGGATATCTTCTATAAATAGATATCAAACGTATATAGTCGACTATATAAATGATAATGAAGCTATTCAAAATCTTTTTGAAAAATTTATACAAATAACTTGTCAAGTATTTGCATTTATAATAAGGTAAGAAAAATTTTATATATTGACAATAACATAGACAAGTTCTTATTATTTTTCAAGATAATGATGATTTTAAAATAGATTATTTGAATAGAATTGTAGATTATTTTAAAAATCTAATTGATAGTATAGGGGAATCATTTTCCAAAGAGAAGGATTCATCAAGTGATGTTATATGGAGATTTACTTCTGAATTTCTAAAGCTTGGTATAGAATTAGCCGAATCTCGCAAGTAAGGAATAGTTATACTAGTCATGATTTTTATAAATAATTTATTTATCACACAGTTCTAACTTCACTAATATTTAATATAGACAATCAAAAATATTTCAACTTAATAACGATAATCCTGTTTGGAGATCGTTTATAACATTACAATCAGTTTCAGAAAAGAAATTAATTGCAATTCTTTCAAATATTCTTGATAAATCAATTCAAGAAATTCAAAATTCTAATAATTCTGATGATTTAAAGTGGAAAGAAAAATTATCTATTGAATTTAAATATTATAATAATGAGCTGAAAACGTATAAGATATGTTTACAATATTATCGTCTATTTAAGAATTCAGAAGTGGAAGTTATCAGAGAAGGTATGATTTTAATATGATTATTCATTATTAAATCAGTATGGTAATACTTATAATATTTTTTTTTTTTTTATATTAAGCTTCAAATGCAATTTCTTTGCTCTCAAAATTTTTCAAGATTACTACATCAATGTTACATGCAAGTTTATCGGAAATGGACGATACGCTTGATAATAAAGTTGTATTAAAACACTGTATTACTTTATTATCAATTGTTATCGAAACTATATTTATAATTAATTATGAATTCAATAAGGATATTTTACTTAAAATTTTTAGATTTATTTGTGATTTAATGAAAATTTTCTATAATGAAGGTATTAAATTTTATCTTACGTTAATTGATTTTTTTGGATTTGGTTAGATTAACTTTTTAATTATTTTTGATCCTCTCTCATAATTTTTTTCAGATTCGAATAGTGAATTGTCAAAAGAATTAGATGCAATGTTTAATTCAATTATTTCAAAATTGCCAAATGAAAAATATGATATTATTGCTGATGATATTTTGAAAAAGCTTGAAATTTCATCGTTTTCAAGTGTCAATAATACAAATGATAAAATATTTTTAATTCATTTGATCAATACTTTTCTTTGTAAATCTAGTTATGGTAAATATTATAATTTAAATATTTAGCAAGCTTTTTTTTTGACTTAATTAAATTAACACTCTGACATTTATAGAACAATTGCGTAGACTGGAACAAAAACTTCCAAATTTACTTTGTGGAATTGGTGGTATAGCTGAATTAATAAATAAAGTTACACATGGGATACAAATATTACGAATATTAAAATTTCTTATCTCTCATAGAGTATGTATATTAATAATGAATATATTTGATATTCTTTAATGAAAAAATCAAATTAATATATCAAAAATTTTTTTTAATTAGGCATTTTCATTTCAAAGCATGGATATTGGATTGGTTTTATCTACTGTGATATCATTAACGTTACCTAAGCGACAATATGAATTAATATGAATTAAGTGAAGAACAAGAGTTTAAAGAATTATTTGAAGAGATCTGTTATTTACTATGTGATATACTTATGCATCGTCGTGAACAATTATATCACACAATACCAACATTCACATTTATTATACAAAGTATGTTACATTGTTTTAAGAAAACCCAAAAATCATTCAAGAATAATTTTAAAGAAATGCAACAAAAAGAACACCAAGGAAGATACATTTCATGGTGGGAAGCACGTATAAAAGATCCATTACCAATAGAAAGTGCAAGAATATTTTCAAGATTATTAACAACGATTTCACATAATAAAAAATCAAAAAAATCAAGTATTAGTAATAAGGCTTTTGTTAAACATATTCCTTCATTATTATCAGAATATATTTATATACAAACAAAGAATAATATATTGAAAGCAAATATAAGAGATACATTAAAATTTGGAATTTATTCTTTATTAGAATTATGTGGACAGTTTGAAAGAGATATGATTATGGTTAATTTAGATATAGTTGGTAAGAATTTATTTAAAAATTTATGGGTTGATTACAACAAAGAGTGGAAATATGTTGGAAGAGGTTAATTTGTTTTCTTAATATTTTTTACTTTAATAAATATTTTTTTTTTTTATTATATAATGAAAAAAGGTTTATGTTAAAATTTAAAATAAATATTTTTGATAAATTAATTGTGTAAAATTACAATATTTACTATAAAAATTATATGTAATAATTTTATCTTGATAATACAAAAAAAGCATTTCATATTTAGCCCATTTCAAAAATTTTAATTTAACATTCTTTTTGGCTGAAAAACTTAAAAATAAAAGGAAAAAGAAAATAACTTAAACATACTATATATATTAAATAATTTAGATTTTAAAAATTTTTATTAAAATCTAAATTTAATTTTATATACTATTTCAGTATTAAATAGTTTTACTTTTTTTATAA
>NQWY01010461.1:0-11801 GCA_019425655.1 Rhizophagus prolifer
AATGTTCTAAAAAATTGGATTTTCTGCTCGGTAATTAAAAAAGGATGACAAAAAATAAAAATATATTCCTTTTGACCTGGTAATCAAAGAATTATTGGATGGCATTCTCAAATTAGAAGCGATTTTTCCTGGTGCCCAACCCAAGGACATGTGCATCTTGTAGTGCAGATACAACCAATGGCAATATTACTCATTCAAAGAATACGCAGGCAGACGCAGACGAATTAATTGTATCCGTTTCATTCTACCCTTGGGCAATCTCCGATTGAGCTGTGCTCATAAAGTGATTAACTCTATTTGCTTCTTCACGTCGTCTTTTTCGCCATATAGATCATTAACGATTTGATCGATGTTATTAATCCTATCGAGAATACTCTGCGCCTCTGCGACGAAAATTCCAATACGTGCGTTGATTGATTCGATTTCCGCAGTACAATTGTTAGTCAATCTTTCATTAATTTCTGTGTAACGTACTTTAATTTCATTATCGATTTTTTGTTCATAATGATGGCGATCCCCATAAAAGTTCTGATAAAAAAAGTAATCGTCATAAATGGAATTTTAATGTTAGTGAAGCAAAGGTGTAATGAAAAAAAATCAATTAGTGCGTCTCGGTAAATGACATTTAGGCGGAGTAGTCCAAATCTAACGAACCTTGAATCAAATAAGCGTAGATAATGAAGTTACTTTATAGATAAACAGATCAAGATCATCAAGATCAATATTTGAAATGCTTTTTTACGTAGAAACAAGCTAACCGAGATGATATCAAATATACGTTGAAGAGAAGAACGATCAAGACAATATATTATTAATAAACACTCAAAGAAGTGATTCTACAATTAAAAAGCTTATTTGACATAACAACCATAACAATCAAAGAATATAGAAGACTAGAACAATCGGGAAAATAACCACGTGATTTTTCGTGACGGGAAAACCACTTCCCGTCACGGAAATTTTTTTATTAAAACGAGACGAGTAATATAAATACAAAATTCGGGACGTAGCCCTAATACATGCGAAAAATAAATACAATACTTCGTAGGCATAGCCTATGCCAAGACCTATCTACAGTATCTGGTTTTTCTGCAAGATTTCTAGATGACCTATGCTTTTTTATTACTCTCTCTTCACTTCGAAAATCTGAATCTGGTTTTTGTACCTCATCCAGTAACCAAGCAATATGACCAAGAACCCTTTCAACCACACCTCGCATGTTCTCATTGTTATACACGACAACTATCGGCTTTGGTAGTTTGAATATCAGCCTGTCTTGATCGTCGAGTGAGCATTCCATAAAGTACTAAAAGAAAAATTAGGATTAGATTGGCGTTATGATTAAACTTTTTTAGCAAAAACTTTTTAAGTTAACAATAATTTTATAGAAAATCAATCATTACGTGATCAATTAGCTCATCTATGACAATTCCAAATACCTTATCCATAAACACACTATCTTCCTCCATCTCGTTTACCTTACGCTTAAAGCGGACTCGAGTTGTATGGCATTCTGAGCAATACCCTTGTAAAAATCTTCGTCCTTTACCACGCCAACTGTTTTTGCTATTTGAAGTAAATCAATTGCGAAATCGGCTGGTCCGTGTCCATTGGTCATGTGATGTTTTTTTCTGGTCGAAGCTCAAACTTCCTTCATACAAATTCACCCTGCCAACAGGTAGGAGCACACATATTGCGATTTCGCTGCTTCGTTTCCATTGATCGGAATCGACTTGAGACGGGCCTCCAGTTCGGCTATAAGATGTTTAAGTATCGCCTGGGAAGAATCGTCATTCAGTTATTTATACTCACAAGTGAAAGGCGGGAACACTGATAATGAAGGATCGTCTGATTCACCAAGGTCATAAAGCTGACACACCTTTGGGAATGAATCTGAAAAGGGCTTCGAGGGAGTCTCAATGAGTACAGTAAACTTGAAGCTGTTTTTTGCTACGAACAGTTGGGGCATCTCACGAGCTCTTGATCGTTCCAAGGTGAATAACTTTCTTTAACTTCGCTTATGAATTTTAATACCGCTCCATCTTTTTCAAGAGACGGTGGTTCATATTCTTTGTGTATATATTCCTTGAGACCTTCGAGAGTTTCGGGGGAACGACAACGTCGAATGCTGTAATTCAACAACCAAGCTAAGACAGTAAGTAATTTGACGTGAAACATCGTTTCCCGAGTAAACAAATTCATAATCTGAAGATTCCACCGACGGCTCGTCGGCCAAATTTCTTGGCAAAACTTTATACGTACCATGGACAGACTTGTTGAGTAATTCCTGCAACGAGGGGACTTGGCCAAGTAATTACTCGAAGCGGCAGTCGACGCAGGTGGTTCGACTATGACATGAACACTCTTAGGTGTTTTTTCAGACCAGCAGTCCTCTATTTCCCTAGTTCGTACCTGTCATTGTGTGTGAGATTGCTGAAGAGATCGTCGCGCGCTCGTCATTAATTTCTACTTTCCATAGCTTGAGCTTGTCTGCGTCCACACCAGCAAAGTCATTTTGTTTTTCCGCCTTAATAACCTTCTTGAGGTGGCTGACCAGCTTGTCACTTGTCACTATCAATATCGACAGCGAAAGCATTTACGGTCGTATTTTCCTTTGACTAGGCAGAGTAACGTGATTGACATTTTCGACTTATATACGAATTTTTGCGAATTTTTATTGGCTAAACAGCTGTATACGAAGACAAGTGGGAAATTTTATTTGTGAAAAAAAAAGTGGGCGATTGGGGGTATATGTGAAAAAGTATTCTGTCGCACAGACCCTGCCGTGTGATCATTTGTTTTGTACACAGGAGTACAAGTATGTGGCTCAGCAAAAAAATTCCGAGAGCACTCCGGACAATGAACGTTCGACTAAAGATGTGTCTCTCTTCTCTAATGATTTGTTAGTACATGGGAAGCTCATAATAAAGATCATCATCGAAATAAAATTCTTCTTCGTCTAAAAACGGAATGCGCATCCCATACAATGAGACTTCATTACGTCTTAGATCAATATTTACTTCGTGGACAGTCAACCACGTTTGTCCTAATACTAATGGACATTTATGCGATTCAACGATGATAAAATCAATAGCTTCTGTAAAGTTTAATCTACTATATTCTCTTTGTAAAGGACTATGATAAACAATTTATTTTCCGACTGCATCTTTGTTGTTAAAGTATTCTCTAACAAACTTATTTACACGATCTATTCCGTGATCTGTATTCAGTTTGTTAAACAATTCTTCACTTATGATACTAAAATGGGAAGTTGTATCAATAAGTGCTGCGACTACGTATGTTTCCTCTACTAGTGCTATTATGAACGCCATTGCATATGTCTATCAAGCAACAATCCCGGTATATAAGTATATAGAATAAAAAAAATGAATACCATTGCATATACCTAACGAATAAAATATTTTATTGGAAAAAATAAACGTATCATATTTATAGTATATCTCTCAGTCAAAGACTGCACAAAGAGCAAAATGGCATATGTGGAATGTAAAATTTGGCCTTTGCAGATTATATGAACCATTATTAAAGACGTTGCAAAGCAATGAAAGAGGACCATGCCCACTATACAGTAAAGGCATTGATAGACACCATCTTGTGAAAATTTTATTAGAAAAAGCGTGCTTGATAAACTTAGATTAAAGTATGCTAAACCTCCTCAAGATATCTCATTCCGTGTTCCAAACACGATAGGATATATAGGTTGTCTATATTTATCTTTTCGATACAAGGGGAAGATAGTTTGGTATTTGATAGTGATGATATTTTAAATGATTTTGTGGTGGTCGAAGAACCCGAAGCCGATCTTGTATAAGGATTGCGTTACGAGATGATATGATATAACGATAAGGAAAGAAGGAATAGAAATCTACGGTATATTTGTACCATTCCTTTGAACAGTGTTGGGAAATCCAGTTTCCAGTAAAAATTTCACTGGAACTGGAATACTGGAGCATTACTGGAATATCCAACGGAACACTGGATTACTGGAACATCGGAATTTTATTCCAATATTCCGGTGTAACATAATAATTATTTTTTCATGATAATCGATCCAGAAAAAATTTTCCAGCTTAAGTTTAATCTATCTTTAAAATAATAATATATCAAACCGTGGTCACTGCTTTCATGACTTTGTTCATGTAAAAAAGGAAATCAAAATTAACCAAAGCAATTCTTTAGCGGTATATTACAGTAAAAGGTTGGACCTGGTCAGAAAACGAAGCACAAAAATAAAATGTCAAATACTGTCCCTAGTATTGGTAAACATTTGCTTAATTATGATAATTTTCAAGCGACTTATCCGGATAAAATCAACTATGTAAAGGAAAATATAGAAGCAAGAAAGCAAAGAACAGCTGAACTTCGACGGTTAATAATTTGAAAAAACAATTGGAACAATGTAAGAATATTTTTGTTTTCTACATAATTTATAATTTTACACATTAGTGATTATACTAATTTATTTTTATGTTCATATAAAAGCAAATTATTTGGATGAAAATGATAATGAATCTAATGCATCATTTGCAACACGATCATCTGCAAGTAGTTCCAAACGATTACGTAATTACAATCTTCTATAGATAATTTTTTATCCAAATGAAATGGACACATTTTACAAATTATTATTGTTTATAACAATTTCAAACGGATGGGCATTTCATTGGGTGGAAAATAAAGAAACAATTGAATTTTTTGATTTTATTTCACCTTACTACAATTACCAAATCGAAAAACTTTGGCTGATGAAATATTAAAGGATTCCGCTAAAAGTACAAGAGAATATCGAAGCTGTTGCTAAATAAGACAAATATGACGTTTCTATTTCACTTGATGGATGGAAAACGTTATTAAACAAAACATTTTAGG
The DNA here is from genome assembly GCA_019425655.1 of Rhizophagus prolifer. NCBI lineage: Eukaryota > Fungi > Glomeromycota > Glomeromycetes > Glomerales > Glomeraceae > Rhizophagus > Rhizophagus prolifer. The sequence goes on from NQWY01010461.1 coordinate 4,891, forward strand.
GTTGGTAATCACAAGATCGGATGGACAAATTAATATGGAGAGCGAAGATATTGGCGGAGATCGTGGAAACATTGATGCAGCAGTTAAACATTTTAAATGAAACTCTGGCAAAAGATATAAAAATAAATACTGTTATCACTGACTCTGCTTCCTCTTACGATGCAGTTCGGTAAGAATTTTTTAAAATTAATACATTATTATTTAGAAAACAATTGAGGCGTATACATAAAGACATAGTCTTTTTACCCTGCTTTGCACATCAAGCAAATCTTTGTGTAGCAGATGTTCTCAAATCATCACCAATATTACTCGAAGCTTCCAAGAATGCAATTACAATTGTCAAGTATTTTAACGCATCATCAAAAATTTACAAAAGATCTTCGCGATGAACAACAAAGAATATATGACAAATATATTACATTAATACAACCCGGTCAAACGCGTTGGAATTCTTATTATTTTTGTTATCAATCGGTTCTTAAAAATAAACGTGGCATGAAGAAATGATTTCGGTAATATAACAAATAATAATTGTACATGATGAAGTAGAAGGGAACAATAGTAACAAAATAATGGCTAGTAATATTATCGCAATTATTAATAATTCAGATTTTTGAGCAAATCTTGTAGAACCGGAAAAGATTCTTTAATCTCTATCCATATTGCGCTGCATCGAACTTATTGCAGAAAGATAAGGCACAATTATATGATGTATTACATTCTTTTGGATATTTTATGCAATGTACTTTAGAATGTAATGATGAAAATTATAAGGAAATGATGACAGAAAGATTAGAAAGGCGATGGAAAACATGGGAGCGGAGCAACCTCTACTTATATTTATAAATTACGATTTTTTACATCTAACCCTAAACTTTCTCACATTAATCTTATGGGTTCAATATTAATATGTTAGATGGTTTGGTAAAAAGCCAACTTCTATGATACATTAGCGTACATTGAATTATTGATTATTGGTCATTTTTAAGTGATTCCGTCCCGGAATTATCACAAATAGCAATTAAGCTGTTTAGTATATCTGTAAATTCTGCTTCATGTGAACGGTTATTTTCATCTATACTATAAGGTTTTTACATACTAAAAGACGAAATAAAGTTTTATGGATGGCGCAAATTCGTGGTGAACTTCAAAGAGAAAAGTTTTTATAAAGTATTTCGTTTGATGATCAACGAGTTAATAATAATAGAGTAGCAGCACCTATTGGAGATGAGGAAATTGATGATACTATATAGAATTGAATATAGATGATAATGATGTTGGTGATGAAAGTGGATAATGAAGGTAATGAAGATAATGAAGAAATAGATGAATTTATTAAATTATGGTTTGAAGGATTAGATGAAGAAGATGCGAATGAAGGTACTGTTTCAGACAATGAAATGGACGAAGATTTTCCTGAATTAAATGAATTGCTTAGTTCACAAATTCATCCTGCAGAAAATAATGATGCAAAATGGAATCTAACAAGCACTTATTTTTTTCAATGTCTTTCTAATTACATATTTGAATGTATTTTGGCCAATAATAAATAAAGATACTTTTTTGTAAAATTGTAAATTTATATTGATAAAACTTATATGTTCCAGTATTCCAAATTAAATTCCGGTATTCCATAATAATTTTTTATATTCAGCCATTTGTATTCCAATGTAGAATACTGGCACATTGGAACTGGAATACATGTTTCCGGTTTCCATATTCCAGAATATGCCAACACTGCTTGTGAATTATATGGGATAAAAAAATGGTTTATTAGAAAATCGGATGAAAACCTTTGCTTCATCTTGCTCTTCGACTGATCTAAACCGAAAGAAACTATCAAAGTTATCATGATCAGGACCAAGTAAAAGGTTAAAGTCTATTTTTTTCTAAAAGTTTTGTTATATTTTTTATTGAAACTGGCTAAAGCCACATCGTAACTTCAATTATTTTAGGCTTCGATCGCATCCTCTATTGCCTTACAGTGATTTTACACTGATTTTACATATTTCTTCTGGGAGTATCATGTACCATTTAACTTCCTGATTTTTAGCAATATCAGAAATACGGACAGATTCTGTATAACTAGATTTTCTAATGTCTCTTCACGATAATTCTGCTTATGCCTGAAAACAAGTAAAAACTTTTATAATATTTACAAAAATAAACTTTTCATTTCGTAGAGATTGCTGTACCTTACCTTTTACCATCATACTTAACGATAAAGATAAAAGATGAAGTAAAGGACTCTTGCAATAAATTCTGTAGGTCACATGCTGTACATATATTGTATAGCATTTACCCCAGTATCACCACAAAATTTCCACCCCACGTAATTTTGGCCGGAATTATAGTTGCTTGGCTAGCATTAAGAAATTAACCATGTGACAAATAAATGTGGCAAATAGAATTTTAACCACCGAAAAAACTGGAATACTTAGTAAAAATAAAAAAGTGGTGGGTTGAAGAATTATTACGGTCACGTGGAGGTGGAAAAATTTTGTGAATTTTGTGGTGATACTGGGAAGATATTGTATAGCTTGCTAATCAGACGCGTTTAAACGTTACTGCGCCACATCATGTAATTTACGACGAAAATTTTAAGTTTGTTTATTATCGTTCATATAAAATAATTTTTTTTTAATATTCACGTCATTATTCCTCTACATGAAAATACGAGCAACTTAGCCTATTTTATCATTCCTTACGCCAATGTTAATAAAATTAGCAAGTGGATGTTGTAATAAGAATCGCCTATAAAATTAATTTTCATTACATGACGTAAATTATTACTATACTAATATAATGCGAAAGTTGTAAAAAAACAAGGTCGCGCCACGTGATCGCTCTGACGTAGTTATTTACCCCAGTATCACCGTCACTTTTTCCACCCCCACGTGATTTTTGTGGCGCATCAGCCACATCCTTATGTAACATTATCTTAGAAAAATTCTTTTAAAATTTTTTCGCACTTAATAAAATTTTTATTTCTTTAAAATATCAATTTTTCGCACTTTTAAATATAAATTTTTATTTCTTTAAAATATAAAGATATTTATTTTCATGCTTTTAATATTTAATACATATAATAAAGAGCGAAATATTTATTTTAAACACATTTCAATAAAAAGAAATTATATATATCCTATAAATTAAAAATAAGTTTTATTACTGTACTAAATAAAAAAAATAATCTTTTTACAGGTCTGCTACTCTACATATTAAGTACAATAAATAACGCCAGACGCGTTTTGCCTCTTGTAAATAAATAAATAAAAATGCATAACGCGTCTAACGCGTCTTAAATATTGTTAAAAAAAAAAGAAGTTTATAGACACTTATTAATAAAAAATTTGATTAACAAGTACAATAAATATCACCTAAGCAAATATAAAAACACATACCACCTAAATAAATATAAAAAATGTATAACGCGTTTAATATTGTTACAAATATAACTATAATTCCATAAGTATGCAAACTAACTCAATAAAAATGAATACCTGAGTATTTCTATACTTGTTAAACAACTTTAGTTAAACTTCAAAGAGCGGTTTTCTTTGACCAAAATACCAAAACTACGCTCTAAATCTCTGTATAAAAATATAAACAAAAAATAAAAACCATTAATATAGCAGTAAAAAAATAACAAGTTTTCAATAAATAAATTTTATTTGCTTAAATAATTATTTAAACTCACTTTTTATAAACTTTATCTGGTATTAAAGAAAAAAGAGGAAAAAGAAGGGAGAGTAGCGGTGAGAGTTTTGAATTACTGCTTGTTAAACAATAAACAAATTAGTCAATGAGGCTGATGCGCCACAAAAATCACGTGGGGGTGGAAAAAGTGACGGTGATACTGGGGAAGCTAGTTCATAGTATATTATCACGTGATTCACAGGACAATAAAATATCAACCAAAAAAGTATTGGTTGATTTATATTCAATTTTCCAGTCTAACCAAATCTAACTGAATCATATTGACGAATCAATTGAATTTTGCCGAAAGGTCATATGACGAATGAAAGATTTTGTCTAGTGAAAAAGATAAAATTATCTCTTTGTGAATGAGTCTCTTATGGCCTATGTGTTAAGTCGGTTGTTAAATGCCACTAATGTGGACGAATTACATTGCTCTGAGTCTGATGTCTCATCTATAAACTTATTCAGCATGCATTTGCCGTTAATTATACAAAGTTTTAGATAAATTGCAAAGGATATTGGTGTACCATCAAAAACTTTGCAAGTAATTTGCACTTGTGAAGAAGTTTCGCATCATTATTTATTTGTAATGCAAAATTTACAAATAATGTAATACCTATAGCTCGTCGCAAAATTTACACTGAAAAAAAAAAATTACAAACTATTAAAGTTTATAATAGTTTATTATTTTTTACCACATCGAGAACTAATTTTTCCAATAGCTAGTATTATTTACTGGTTTGTAAATATGTTTATGATGTTTCTTTAATATTTTGAAACTATTTAATGATGGAATAATAGCGATATTTTTACCAATTCGTGACAATTTCGTCTCGTAATACGCAGTAACGTGATCAGCGTGATTTTCCGACGAATAGGAATCAGACACGTGACGACTTAGTTTAAAACATCTCGCCCCAAGATTTTTCACCCCACGTGACCTGCATAAAATGTCACCCCGTGTCACACCTCATTTTTTCATAAGTATTCTGGGAACTTGAAAATTTTTAGTGGTGAAAAAACATTTTTCACGCCCCTTAAACATCACCGGACACGTGGGGGTGAAATTTTACTTAGAAATCTTGGGGCGATGCTGGGGTAAATGTTTAAAACACCGGGTTTCTGTAAAGTTGTTATTGTTTTACCGTTCTTTGAAAAAATGTAACAAATAATGAGATTTAATAACACTGTTATACCTTACAATGAGTCCCTAACAAAAATCTATTTGACAAAAATAAAGGTTATCATTATGGTTTAAATCATTTATAAAGATAAAATTGTGTTTAATAAATGAGATGTTTGATATTAATTATCAACGCTATTTTTACTACTAATATCATCTGCTATGTTAAATAAAATATATAAAATTAATACAAATTTAAATAATAAATATAATATATAGTAGTAGACACATATTACCTTTTGATTGTAATAATGAGCTTGAAACTTCTAAATCAACTAATTGAGAATCCCGATTATCTATAAAATAGTTATAAAATCAATAAAATTAGGGATTGTATAATTAAATACTGAACAATAAAAAATTTTAAGTATAATACCTTCATTATTTTCTTCATCATCAAGGTATGATGTAATAATAGAAGAATTAACAGGTTTTGTTAAATTGTTAAATGTAAATATCCTACTAGTATAGATTGCATCAGGAGCTTTTTTATATGATGTTGAAAATTTTGGTATTTCTTCATCAGATTCTTCAAATGCTGCCTCAACTTCTTTTCCTTTATACCCAAATTTTTCTTCTTCATCATCAGAAAGACATATATACTCATACTAATAATTTATAATATCGTATAATTCCTTGGCTGTTGGTCTTTGATTTGAATTAGCATTCATACATTTATAAGCTAGTTTCTTATAAATTTCAGGGGTTCCTTTTCCAAATTCTGGCCTAAGCCCATTACATATTTTTAATGCTAACGTGATATCATGTTTTTTATTATAAAAAGGTGGTTTACCAGATGATAATTCCGTCATAATTACACCAAAACTATAAATATCAGAAGATAATGTATATGGTTCTTTATTTAAAACTTCTGGAGCAATATATGGTAATACTCCACAAATTTTATTATTCGACTTTTGTTCATCTGGTGGTCCAGATAATCCAAAATCAGAAATATAAAAATCATCATCAGTTTGTAATATATTTCCACTATGAAAATCTTTATGACAACATCCTAATTTATGTAAATACTTGAGATTATTTATTGTCCAATATAAATATCCAAGTTTGTCTTTCCATAAAATTTCATTGGAATTACTTAAAAGGAAATCTCTCAAATTTTCTTTATCTGCAAGTTGTAAAATCATAAATTCTTGAATTTCTGGATCTTTAGTTATTCCATAAAATTGTAACGAATACTCGGCTCTCTTAATAAAATTCCAATGTATTTTAAGCTATTATTATATTAAAATAAAGTGAATTAATAAGAAATTATCAATCGTCATTCTTAAACCATTTTGATTAAATATACCTCGTTTAAATATTCAGCTGACATATTCTGTGATCCATTTAATTTTTTCAAAGCAACTTTCATAGGTTCACGTTCTCGTTTTTTCCAACTTCCATCATCTTGTTCATCATATATTGCTTTACCATCAATCCATGTTGCAGAATACACTTTTGCAAATCCACCTTCACCAATTTTCTCCAAATCTTCAAATTTATCAAATGGTACCCACTCAAGAATTTTGTGAAAATAAAACTCGCCATCATCATTTCTTGCATCATAAATTGTATTTTTGAGAAATTTATCAATATCATTATTTCCACTGGTCCAACCTTCAATCATTCTAAATGGGTCACATTCTTTACACCATAATGCTTCAGTAAATGGTTTATTACAATAAGAACAATTTCCATGGTTGGTGTTTTCTGAATTAGAATCTTTGACAGAGATATTTTTAAAATTATTAAATTCTGTTTCTATAGGTACTTGAGTTTCTTTTCCTTTATCCATATTTATTTTTTAATATATATATTTTGGTAAAAATAAATTTGAAAAAAAAATTGACGTTGTTGGCGTTATTCGTGTTACTTTTATAGTGTAATCATATGGGCGGATATGACTTTAATTCTGGCCAAAATGATCGACATTCCGGTCATCAAGTGACCCATATGAGGATAAAAATTCCAAATTAGACTACTATTGTGTTGATCATATTTCAAACTTTATCACTATTAATAC
>NQWY01010464.1:0-14880 GCA_019425655.1 Rhizophagus prolifer
AACTTATGAACAAAATAAAAAAAATAATTTTGTACTTAAAAGATTTGTGATAGTAGATTATCGGAAAGGCTCAAAAATGTTACAATATTCTTTAATGGAAAAAAAAAAAGTGTTTAAAATGAGTTAATATTAATAATATATTTACAATTTCAATTTGGGATCCGTTTAAATCCCGAATATCGTCCTCAGTAGAAATTGATGACTTTAATTATTCGGTATGACCTCTTGATTACGAATAGATCTAAAATCTATCTGCTAAATAGTCATAATAATTATAGCAAAGCCCCTACTTGTAAATAAGCAATTGATGCGTGTATGGATGTATACATATACAGTATATAGTATCGCGTTTTAGCCATATTTATTTTATTGCGACGCGTAAAGAATGATAATTTAAATTCAATTCAAGTGTAAATCAAGTAATTTAAAAATTTTCAAGCCAGTATACTTTTTAAAATTTAAAATTTCCTTTAATAATATAGTAGTCGTTGAACGTTACACATATGTTGTATTAAATCCGCGATTTTATTTAATTTATTACACGAATACCTTAGATCTCAATTATGTGATTATAAAAATTATTTCGAGTATCATTGTTTTCGTTATTCCACATAAATCTTGTATGTAGACTTTAAGAAACCTAACATCCATTCATTTGATTTATCTCTTTGGAAATCAACTGATATATTCACATTTGGGTATAAAGAGTTGTTATATTAAAAAAGATCAGATAATAGACCAGGAGGTTCAATACTAGTTATTGAAAATTTGATAATTTGTTTTTCATTTTTATAATTTCATTTCAGTATACTTTGTTTCAAAGAAGAAGGTATGTATTTTTTTAAAAAAAGAACTGAAAATGCGAGCATAATATTACTTTTATTAACTGTTCGATTTTTTTAAAATCATTATGTTTTAGAGATGATATAGCTTGTTTATAACATTTTGAATATAAATCACAAAAATTTTGAGAAGAGGGAATTTGTTAAATATAACTGTATGTTGGAATGACCTAATTTCAGGAAAAATTTACCTTTTCTCTGAGAGCTATCATTTCACACAGCCCTTATTCTCCTAGTCAAAGTATTTCAGTTTGCTAGCACTACATTGCATTAAGGCAACAGGCTTTGAGGAGAAGTCAATAAATGTGGTTCATCTTCAGTCTCATCCTTGGAGCATGAGCAATCCCAATGATCTTTCATCAACTCTTCAGACTTAACTACATAACCCAAGTATACCATCCACCAAAATATTCTTTTCTTAGCTCTACTTTAGTAATCTTCAGCAATCAAAGAAGATAGTCACTTCCTTTCATAACATACGATTTTGACAATACTGTTTACTTATAGGGTAGACCCTGTACTGTGACTGGACATCCTTCACATAATTTTGGTGTATGTTATTAATTGAATAAGTCACATGATGTACTTTAATAATTTTGGGATTATGATTTATGATTACTAAACTGGTTAGAAAAGTGACACATATTACGTAATTATAGAGGGAGAGGGGGGTAATTGAAATCTAACATTATTATATAATTGTAATTTGATTGGCTATTAAATCTAACAGCCCCTTCACCACCCCCACTCAGCCCCCGAGCCCATAAAAGAGAGGTAAAAATAAGGCACCCCAGAAGGCCTTCAATCCGGATTTGGCCATGAAAAATTTTTGATAGCAGAAAAGGCCTCCAGCAAGGGTAAAAGGCCAAGGAGCATAGAATGCGAACATACCAGGAACAGCTCCAAACAGATGATTTGCAAGGAAAGGCTCACCACGCTATCCAAACCGCAATCAAAGCCAAAATTCCCAAAAAGGCAGTTTGTAGCAGGAATGGCCCCCCTTTGTCTGAAAACGGGCTCCAGGCTAGCTTTTTTATGGCAAGCTGAAAGGCCTGCAGCTCGCATGGAAGCGTTTCCTGGTAAACATACCCTTGAATCCCCTCCATCACCCATTCGAAACCCGTTCTTGCTATATATCCCTGCATACCAAAACAGATCCCACAGGGCCCACAGGGGCCACAGGGGTCGCGGTAGCTTCCGCCAAGTATGCAAATCTAGATAGCCCAGAAGAGCTTCCATTGGTGAATAAAGGGGTTCTAATATAGAAGTAGCCGCCACCCTAAAAAATCATGCCCACAGGCCATACAATTACTGCGAAGCTTGCGGCATATTGCAAAGGATATGTTCCCCATGTAAACCAAACAACGAATAAAGATACTCATAAATCTCCCGTCATTATCCTGCCACCTGTTATCACCCCGCCACCCGTCATCATCCCGTCACTGCCTATCACTGCCTCGTCACTGCTTGTTACTGCCGAATTTTGGGAAACGCTGCCCAACACTGCTCCATCACTGCCCGTCACTGCCAAATTTTGGGAAGCAAAGCAAGACGAGCAAGGCGAGCAAGGCATGCTCACATCTAAGGTCAGACTCACGTCCATGTTTAAGGCCAGGTCTACTTGAGAAGACACGCATGGCGTCTTTCGTGCAAGATGACGCTTTAGCTTAGAGGGATAATCAAAAAATTTACCACATGAAAAGCAAGTTAACGTATCTCGGTTATGCATGTTTTTTTAAGTCGATGGCCTCCACTTGTAGTGACATCACATTGGTCTTCCGCTTGTGAACTGAAATAGGAATAGTCACCTTCTTTCGAGGGGAGATAGGAATAGATAACTGCCGATTGTCTACATCTAGAATAGCTTTAGCATGATCAATCCATGGCACGCCCAGAAGAAGAAAATCTTTGTCACTTTTAATGACCATAAAGTTATCCTCAATGGTCTTGGCATTGTCACTATCATATATACTCACACCCAACCCATAAATAGTGCCCATCGTCTTTGAGCTACTCGTGACATTACTGATCTCAGGAGAATTAGTTTTATCGACATGGAGGTCCAGTCGGTTGGCGATATTGCTGGAAAGAAGCGAGCTATCTGACCCCGTATCAAATATTGCAACAGGAATCACCAAACTCTTCTTTGTTGCAGGCGTGACAAGACAGCACTTGATTGTAACGATGTCACTAGCACTCCTCCGATTCATGATTTCGATACCTGCAGAGACAGGCCAAATACTTTCACTAGAATCTAAAGGGTTTGAGAGGCCGGCAGGATTAGCGAAACTAGCACGCATGATTAGGTTATTGGCGGAGTCACTAGCAACTATAGTAATCATAGGTTGCAATACACTTATAAAGATATTCTTAACATGATCCATATTTTTTCATGCAACTTCATAGATGCGGGTTGGGATAGCTGGTTAATAATAGGGTTTTTAAGGCTCATGAACTCAGAGTTAATCATATTAAAGGCATTTACAATCGTCTCTCTTGGAAAGGATTTCACGAACTGCTCAACCATGCTCTTTATCACTAACTGAAATACCTCATTAATAACCAGTGTCTATCCACCTGTGCCTTCTTTTCATTTGGCTTCATGGCCTTGCGAGAATCTTTTTTTTTACCCCCTGCAGTACTGCGTTCATGTTCGCGTGATTGTGATGCATCACGTTTTAATCTAAAGCAGTGGTGCTCATCTTCGGATGATGCATCAGAGGATGACAAATCAGAGGACGAAGTGCATGACGTGTTAGATGATTCGTACCTAGCGTAGTTGGACTTTTTCTTACTTTTCTTTGGATATGAACTCTTAGTATGCCCAGATTTACCACAGTTCGAGCAACCCCGTGGCTTGCGTGCAGTATTAGCTTTACGCTGAACTGGCTGATTAGGACCTGCATACCCCGCAGCTGACCTGAATGGCGCTTTTTTGATATGTAAATAGGTATGAATAGGATCACTATGTGGCATACGTTTCCTAAGTTCTTGAGCGACGAAGTCTTCAACCTCATCAATAGTTAGGCTAGCCTCATCTTTATCATCCGGCATGCCAAGAGTATAAGCTAATATAATAAGTCTGTCACGCCATAGATGATCTTGCGCTCCCTGTGGTTGAGGAATTGGTGCAAAAGTATTCTGAGTTTCACGCTGCAAAGGCTGAAAGGTCTGCAAGAGTTGCAAGGTTGCGAGTTTAGCACTTATGATCCTCTCAATGTCAGCGGCGGTAAGAGTAGGTTGAACTGTAGGGGCTGCAGAGGGAGAAACTGGAAGAATATCCCGGGTCTTAAACCTTTCTATGTCTTCCAGCTTACGTAGTAATGCAGGTATCGGCGTCTCCAATCCAATGCGTCTTGCCTCCATCTGGTTATCATACGAAAGGTCTTGCAAGAACTGCTGTCGGACGAGCTCATCACGGTTTAAGTTAGGAAGTTTTGGATAGGCAAGCTTAACTAACCTTCGCAAATTAACATAAAATCTACTAACGGGCTCATTACCTTGCACCACGCGTTGAAAACTAAGCTTTGATTTTTCAGCTGTAATTGTGGGAAACCTAGTTCTAAACTCATACAGAATCTGACCAGCCCGCATTCCAGGCTCAATCGCATTTACATCAGCAACGCCTCCATTTGCATTAGCCGTTACAGGTGCCAAGTCAGTGGGACGTCCACCTGCGACTGACCAATCTTCATTCCAAACACTGGCGGGAATAAGATCAGCTCCTGTAATTAGGACATTAGCACCAGCAGCCACACGCAATTGTTCTGCCCGTCCGCGAAGACGGTTAGCTGCAATACCTGCAAACTGACCATTATTGAGGGCTCTAAGTGCATTAGCACCTGCAGCGCCAGTGTTATCACCAATATTTGCCATCTTCCAGTTTTTGTTACGGATATTATTCTCAAACCAGTCCCGTGCGTTACCTTCCATGCAAGTCTCAAAAATACCAGCTATTCGCAAGCGTGCCTGCGCATTTGCAGCTGCATTTATCCCTGCGGACTCACACCACTGCCTAAAATCATTGAGCCAAATCTCTGGATCTTCACCGGCATGTCCATGGAATTTTTTAAGTGCGTAACCTGCTATACCAATATTCTGTTGTGGGGGTTGTTCTGCAAATTTAGGAGCTGTTCTGTCAAATGTTGATTCAGAATTCGTTCGCCCTGGGTCTTTTGCTTCCACTTCTCATAACGCTCATATAGTCTATCCCGGTTATACTCTAGCAGGCCATTATCTGCCCGCGACCTTTGCAGGAGACATTGGCACCCTCGATACAAAACTTGAGAAGCGAACCGTTCTTGTAGCAGCGCATTGACTCGTATTTGCATATTATTTGCCATATTCTCCCAATGACGACGTACGTTTCATTCATCAGCTAGTGCATCCTCTAGCATACGTCTTGTCCGCAATACCTCTACACATAAATTATTTAGCTCACGTTCAAGACCTCTTACACGCCCATGAGCATCATCAAGCAATGCCTCTAATCCCTCAATCTGGTCGCCCTGCTCCTGGCCTATTGTTTGCAATGTATTTGAGTGGTGGATAATTGCGTCAAGGTTTTGGGTGGATGCATTAAAGATGTCATCAATGTGGCCAGGAATTGGGATCCTACTTTGATCCAAAAACCTGTGTATCTTGAAGAAGCTATCGGAGAGCGTCTGTCTGCAGTCTAAAATTTCCAGAATAGGGTTGGGTACTTCATGCTCGGCATCCATTCCTACGGTCCCAACTCCCTGCGGTTCTTGTGGTTTACTATCCTTGGGGTCTGTTTCACTTAATGATTCGTGAATACGAATTTTAAGCCTCACTACTACATCCTCCAAATGAGCAATCTGGGAATCCTGCGCAGTTAGTGCTTCCTTCTTTAACTCCAAGTGGTCGCAGCATTTTTCTAATTCACGCAGGGTTGTCTGACACTCTATCTTTAGCTGTTCGATCTCCTTGTCGTTCACAACCAAGTATTTTTCAAGGTAAGTGATGTGTTGTTCACATGCGGCTATTTCTCTTTCAAGTTGTCGGATCTTTCGTTTATTGGAAATGTTAAAGGTCTCTTCTAGCAGAAGCTTCTTACGCAGGTCTAGATTGCTGTCTAATAGTTCCAAGTATACAGAACCACACTTCTCACAGGCCATTTGTTATAATCGATCCTGATAAAGCTCGTAAGCTAGATGTGTCCATTGCATTGAATAAGATATTTTATCAGCCCACGGGCTACCACACGTCGGCCCAACATTTACATAAATCCTCCACAGACGCGGGTCATAATTTTTCCTTGAAGAAGTACAGGGGTGGCTCAAACGGCAAGCTATATATCAGATCCATAAGCCACGACCGAGATATATTCCGCAGGCATCCTTTGGTAGTATCACATCTCCAAACGAAGTACATCAGGCCGATATTCTTTACATGCCTTACGACCAAGTGCGTGGGAAAGAATACAAGTATTGCCTAAACGTTGTGGACGTAGCATCACGATATAAAGCATCTGTACCTTTAGCTGACCGCAGTTCTGCAAGCGTTGCCCTGGCCTTTAAGCAATTGTATAGTAATATACGTTGTCCGCTTATCTGGCCAAGATTACTGCAAGTTGATGGCAGCTCTGAATTTAAGGATCAAGTCGCAAGCATGATGTCGCAGAAGGGCGTACGTATTTGGGTAGGTGTGACACACAAGCATCAGTCTATCGTCGAGAGGTATAATCACACCTTAGCCGAGAAGCTATTTAGGATACAAGGCGCAATTGAGATGGTTGCTAAGCGGGAGGATACCGCATGGATAAAAAATTTACAATCTGTTGTATATGATTTGAATCATTCAGTGACACGTCTATTGGGTATAACTCCATCTGAGGCCATACAGAGGGACGAGGTGCATGCGCTTCCTTCAAAGCTTCGTAAAGGCAGGAGTGTCAGCCTTGATGAAGTGTGCTTGCCAGCCGGGACTGTCATCTGATACTTACTTGATAATTCAGAGTATAAGGGAGGAAGACGGAGGGCTACTGATTCAATATGGAGTTATGAGATTTTTACAATTGATTCTTCCACCGTTACAGATGGGCAGCTGATAATGTATAGATTAACAGACGGGCCTAAAAAAATATTTATCTATGAAGAGTTACTCGTAGTGCCACCTGATACTATGCTGCCGCCTGCCTCTATTCTTTAGTTATTTTCAAGATGTGGGATGCGACAGTCTCCGTGTGCGTACATGGTGATGTTGTCCTGCGCGATCCATTTTTTATCATCCATGGAAGAGAGGCCCACCTTAGTGAAACGATCCGGATAATCCACGAATACAGACGGATATCCGTGAGCTAAAAAAATGATCCGTATAGTTATTATATATTCGCAGAAGTTCAGATATATTATTCGCGGATAACTTTCCAATTATTTGTGAATGATCTGCAAATCACATGAATAGTATAATTATTCGTGTATTCGCGGATAAAACTAAAAAAAAATTTTTTATATACTTTTTTTAATTTAACAATTCGAAAATAAGATTTAATTTTCTTAATTTAACATTCAAAAAATAATATTTAACACTTAAAATGATATCACATTTTATTTAATAAGCGAAAGTGTGAAAATAAAGAAAACTTTTATCATTAACAGTTATAACTAAAATTCCACAAAAAAACGCAAAAATGTCAAGGTTTAGGATGAATATTCTCAACAAATGGTGCATTTCTCTTTAAGAACATAAGTCTATTAAATAATTCAGGATTTAGGCGTGTTCTTTTAGCTGTCAAAAGGTTTCCTGCACAACTAAACAATCTCTCACTAGGTGTTGAAGTTGCTGGTATAGGGAGGTATATTCGAGTTAACTTTGAAAGAATTGGAAACTGGTCCTTATGCTCATGCCACCAAATAAAAGGATCAGAATGGATATTCATTTCCGGTAATAATAAGTAAATGGTTATTTCATTTTCATGATGTAAGGAACGCTGTTCAAAGATTGAAAGTAAAGACTTTCTGCCAGGGTGTGTTGGTGAAAAAGTGGTAGGTGTTTGATTGATATTCTCTAATGTGGAACTACCTTTAAGCTCAATATACTTTTTTTCTAATAATTCTTTTGCTTCATCACAGATTTTTTCATCATTAACAAAATCAAGGGATTTAATCCTAGGATCTAATAATGCTGAAATAAGGATTTCTGCTTCTTCCTGATCCCAATATAATTCCATTGCATTATACAAATCAAGCTTTACTTTTTCCAGCATATTTTGAGTTTCCAATGGCTTATTTATATCCAGCCTTCTTCCTGGTGTATTTTGTGTATTTTCTGCTAGCTCACCCTCTCTTTCTTCCTCAAAAACATCAGAAACTTCTTCTACATTCACATTCATATTGGTTTGTAATCTTATATTCTTTGGTCTTATTTACTTCTTAATTTCCTTTAACATTGGACTCATTATACTGTGAGTTACAT
Source organism: Rhizophagus prolifer (assembly GCA_019425655.1). Taxonomy (NCBI): domain Eukaryota; kingdom Fungi; phylum Glomeromycota; class Glomeromycetes; order Glomerales; family Glomeraceae; genus Rhizophagus; species Rhizophagus prolifer. The sequence goes on from NQWY01010464.1 coordinate 8,280, forward strand.
ACTTACTTCTTCCTAATTGTTCTGTAGCATCAGCAAATTCTTCTAAAACTCCACATAAACCACTTAACAATTCCCATTCATTATTAGTTAGCATAATTTCAACCAATCGACGACCATCTTTTTTTGAATCATTATCATTGGCAATTGGTAATGTTGTTACTAGGATGTCAATGTATGGTTTGATTTCCAGCAGCCTCATCCAAGCTAAGAAACTTGAATTCCACTAAGTTGCAACATCTGCAATGCAGTGCCGCAAGTATGTACTTGTTTTACCTGGATTCTATAAAAAAAAAAAAGATTTTTATAAAGTAGTAGTGTAATATTATATTAAAGACTATAAACTAATGTTTGACATACCACTTGATTTCTGGTCTGAATAGATATTTGAATGTTTTCTAGCCTTTCTGACTGTTTTGACCTCATGAAAAAGTCTATCAGCCGTTTTGCTCTTAACACAAGTAGTCTCACACATGCAAGTTCCTTTCCAACGACCAATTGTAAAGTATGAGCAGTGCAAGACTGCTAGGTAATATTTGGAGAGATGGAATTCATATTTTTTATTGCCTTCTTCATGTTTGCGCCATTATCTGTAACAATTACATTAACCTTTTCTCTTAACTTACATTGATCTAATATTTCAAATAAAGTGTCACCAATATGTTCAGCAGTGTGTGGATAACGAACATAATTAACTGCAAGAACAAGCTCATGAAGTTGGAATAATTCATCTAAAAAGCAACATGTGATTCCAATATAACCCTGTCTGTTTCGTGCAGTCCATAGGTCAGTGGTTAAATTGACCGAAATTGCATAATTTTCAATATATTTCTTAATTTGAGGAAGTGTGTGATTATATGCTCGATGGATAATTTGTTTTACTAATTTAACATCAGGCATGATGAAAGCTGGATCTAGATCTTGTAAAAGTTTACGAAACTTTTCACTTTGAACAACTTTAAGTGGAATTAAATTATCAATAATCTAATTAACAAGTGATTGGCGCAATTCTTGCTGTTTTGCATCTTTATGTGGCCTTGCAGTTTTTGTATTGGTAATGGTAGTTTGAACCTTTTATAATAGTCAAGATATCAATTTTAAGTTGTTTTTTAATTTAGTAAAGGAAATACTGAACCTACCAGTCTTCCTTCTACTTGTGTATTTTCAGTAATTTGATGTGATCCAACGAGATGTGAAATAAGATTACTTGTTGAATTTCCACTTAAATAACGTCGTCCACACAACTTATCATCAGTTATTTTAACAGAACATTCAGCACCAATTTTTCCATTATCAAGCAATATAGAATCACACCATTGCCACACCCAACTTTTATGCTTATCCGTTTTATCAAGTGTTTTTACTTTTTTAATAGTGTTTCCTGATGCACTTTTTGACCGTTTATTTGAGGGGTTAACAAAAGGTTCAGTTGTATCAGAAGGTTCAGTTATGTTAAAACCTTCTCCTTCAATATCATAATCACTTAAGGGTATAAGTTGGTCGGTCATTATTAAATTTTGATAGAAGTTAAAAAAAAAAGAATTTTGCAAAGCTGTGCGTGAGAATACTTATTTCAAAGATCACATAAATGACACAATCATGATGTAATGTAAAATTGTAAATCTCCGGTTTTAGTTTTTAGGTTGTGTAGTATTTCTGAAACAGGTTAAAAGCATGGCAAAATTAATTCTAAAAATGTATCGTAATCATATCATAATAATTAAATAATTTATTATTTAAAAAAAAGGAAATTATAATAAATATTCATGAATATTTGCAAATTATCCGTTCAGATTGATCCATGGATTTCTTATTAATATCCACGAATATCCGGCAATATCCGGCAGATTATTCACGAATAATTCACATAAATCCGTGAATTTAAAAATGATCTGTATATCCGCATTATCCGGATATTTCCATTATCCGTACAGATTATCATTCACAGATCGCATCTCTAGCCCACCTTTGTCATTTGCATGACATGTATTGCATGCTTGTCTGATCAGAGTGCAAAGAACGTTACTGTGTCCTTATGCTTTGAATCAAAGAGAGCTTTATTGTATCGTTTATGGTGGAACTCTTTCTTTACGACCTTTGAGGGTACGCCTTTCACCTTTCAAATACTATGTTTCGGATTCATTCTATCATTGTTAGCTCTAAGAACTGAATACATCTTGGGTCGCAGTCCAATAAACTCCGCAATAATAGCTCCGTTGCATTCATCCTTGAAGAGGCCTGGAACTTTAGTATTGGCTGTGACCTTTTCTTCACCTATTGTGCTGCGTACAGGGTGGTCTTTAGGGTAGTCGCTAAAGTCAAACTGATTTGCCATATCTATAAGGTCCGCATTCACGTCCTCTGTTTGCACTTGCATGAGGAGGGAGTCTGTGTCAGTATAGCATAGTCGCACCTTTTCGCCATATCTTACTTTAAGGGTATCGTAGTAGAACTTGTACATGCAGAGCTTTGAAAGATCAAGCACACACATGTCAACATACGTTGGACGGTTAAGCATAACTTCTACTTTGCGCTGATGGATGGCCACGAGGTTTTCAGAGAAGATCTTGCGACTCTTGAAGGAGGGGTCAGATGTGAGTTTTGCGTATTTTCTTGGATGCGTAAGAGGTTGGACTACAGACACGCCTTGTCTTTTTCGGAGATTTTCCATAGTCTTGCCAAAGACACTGTTATTCATGAGCTTGAAGAAGTCCTTCTCAAAGTCATTCGCAGCATGTGCTCACATTGTCGTGTTATACTCTATGTATGGCTTCATCCATGGTGCCTGCTCAAATTTTATGGCTTCGTATACTTACTTGATCACCATTCCTTGGCTGACGTTGTAAGATCGTACTGCCACTACGTCTTAACATTACAAATAAAATATGCAAAGGTTAATACTTCAAAAGAACAACATTCTGAAATACCTTCGCTACGCTTGGTTTAGATTTTCTTTTATTAAACTTTAAACTTCACATTTGGGTAAAACTTAATTTACACTCCAACATTACATTTAAAGATAATAATATTTTATTGAGTTAATGATCACTAGACTAACTGCTCGAACCCTAAAGGAATTCGAGGTATATTTATACAAAATAAATTTACACGAAAATATTTTCTAAGTTATTTTTCTCACAGATAAATTCCTATTCCTGTTCTTTGCAGAATAATTCCCATTCTTATTCTTTATAGAATAATTCCTTTTCCCTTCTTTTCATTGAATCCTTTTCGCCTCTTTTCCCATTGAATCCTTCATTTCTTTTCCCATGATGTCATATCTAAATATAACTACTAAAAATAAATAACTAAAAATAAACGCTAGAAATAAATTCTATAAATAACTATTGTGTGACATCATCATGTGATATCACGTGACTATACTACAACTATTAAACTATCATTTTCTAACGCTATGCTTGATTCCGGCACTACAACGTAGTACTGGAGATTTCTGTAGTGAACTACATATTCATCCTTGTCAAAGAGATTAGGAATGAGCTTGTCCGTGGAGACGTATCTCTGCCCAGAGTGGTTTATTAACTCACATTACTTCGCGCTGAGCCATTCTTTCTTTGCCTGCATTTTTTCAGGTGCGAGTGGATAGTCAGTATGTGCGGGATGGAGGGCTTCAGGGTATTTGAGCTTAACTTTAAGAATGTATTCTGTATGCGAGTCATCTTGTAGGCGTCTGTTTTTGATTTCTTCCTGGAGTTGTTGTAGCTCATTCGCATCTCTTACCCACTTGAAACTTCCTACTGGTAAGTGCTGCAACATGGCCCATCCGTAAAGATTGTTGGCATCCAGATAGAGGAGGAAGGACTTAAGCTTGTTCGCATCCCACTTTCCTTCATCCATACCAGGGTTGTTAGCTCGTGCGTATCATCGACTTACCATTGAGATTCCACCACGTAGACCTTGCTCAACCATCATATACATGTTCTGGTCAGTGATAAGTTCAAGCATTTGTCTGGTTTTGTGCGAAGCTTGGTGTTAAGTAATACCAGAGTGGATCAAGACCATACTTCTCCAAGGCTGTCTCCCGAAAGTTTTGAAAGATGTCCGCGAGGAGAAGGACATCTGTCCTGAGATATATGTCATGATAATCACGCATGGTGTTGCAGCCTGCCTTTCTCCATACATATTATGCATATTTGTAGTCAGCATCACTGATATGCGCATTATTGAGATGACTATAGAATGCGCCCTTCGGTGGTAAGCTGGTTCTGTTGAATGTGTCCCAGCTAGTGAAGTACTCATACGGATAGATGCCTTTTTTAAGGAATATTTCATGAAGCTCAGGTGGCGTTTGGCTCTTTGTGATCTTGAAGTTTTCAGGGTGGGCAAAGCACCGTCCGCCATCAATTCGCCAGAGATGGTTGGGGTTCGTACATGGTTCTGCTTTACATTTTTCTGCTCTAAGGTTCGCAGCAAGCTTCTCCAAACCAGCCTTCATGAACTGCATGCTATCTATGAACCGCAATGAGCCCAACTTGAATGCCATGTATTTCTCCATGTTGTAGGGAATAGGCTCAATGTCATCTTCACGTTCTATCGCTCTGATCCCTTGCATTATCATATGTCCGTCATATTCCACGAGGTTGTGAAAGATGACGGGGATATGCATTTGTTGAGGCTTTATTCTGAGTTCGAGGTTGCATGTCTTGTGGGCTGGACCTCTGTACTTACCCGTGATGTGGCAGTGGTCTTTTACCTTGTCACTGTTAAGAGCGTTACTGCATACCCAGCAGTCTGTTGCTTCGTTGTGGGTGGTCTGCTCCTGTTCTGTTAGAGGGAGCATTTCCATAGGATTCTTGAACTCATCACGGATGAGTAACGCCTCTCTTGTTATTTCTGATACGAACTTTTGCGCCGCGTTCTCTCCTACAAAGATTTTTTGAGGTTCGCTTACCCCGTCAAATCATACTTTTATGTAGGAGTACGAGCAGGAGATTTGCTCTTTAACCTTCTTTGTCTTCTTTACTTCGTTACCTGCTTTGGGGGTATGTCTATCACAATCGCTTCAAAGTCGGCTATGAAGTAGTAGGGGACTTGCATGCGGCACTTCCAGTTCTTGAATCTATATATGTCGTTACCTTTCTTTTCAGAGGGCATGCGGTCTGCCTGTGGCATGCGTTTGATTTCTCGACATATTGCGATATGCTTGTCATGGACGTCCTGTTGATATGTGAAATGTTGTGAAATGTGAGATGCACCACCTGCAGATGAGGGTTTTGCTGTGATTTTTAGTGCGTTGTGCGATGAGACGGCTCATGTTTTTAATCCAGCAGTAGTGCTGCTTTTCTCCATTGCTTATGAGGATCAAATCTATCATTTGGCGTCCATCTGCGACCTCTTTATCAGTAACGTATAATGGGCTGAGACAGTGGTCACGCCATTCGCTGATACAAAGTGCAATACCAGTATTCTAGCGCTCAAATCTTCTGAGAATTACCTCATCTGCTTGCACAGGGAACTGGATACCTTCAAAGTTAAGTTCACCCTCGTATTGCCAGTATTGCGTAATTTTATCTGCATTATTTGTTACTGGATGCAAAGCTGCTAGAATAGCCCATTGGAAGCACTTCTCATCATTATTTGCTGGATTTACCACGCCCTTCTTCGCAGCTAAATCCTTAGGAAGTGGTATATGTCCTGCGCCGGTGGGTGGGTGGAACTGTGTGATCTCTATAAAGATTTGTTCTACGCGATAGAATTTCCAGCCTGACCCATGACTTGTATATGTGTCCATCTTTTCAGCGAGACGTATTAATGCAAAGTTAAATGTATCATCAATGTTCGTGGATGGAAGGATTGGCATGTTGCGGGTTTTAAGAGGGATATGATATCTGTAGTCATGGCCTGAATCATCAGGTAGTTGTTCATCAAAAAGCCCTTGTTGGAAGTCTATAATGCGGCACATCGTCACGAACATGCCTAATCTCACTTTGATTGGGCCTAACCTTTGCTGCTCATCCTGAAGAATGTTTCTAATAATATCACTATTGGCATTTAGGGTGTCAAAGTAATCATGTTCCCCTGGCGTTCTTACAGCTATATCAGCTGTATAGTTTGAGTCTGTGATCTCTCCTCCAACACGCACTTGCTCACGTCGGGTAAATACTATTTCGTAGTGTGGATGGGGATCGATTTCTGTTAACCGAGCAAACTCGGCATTAGTTGCAGCCTCCTTGGCCTCTCTTATTGCACAAATTTCAGTTTCAAACTCCCGTAACATAGTACTTGAACGTGGGTACAGGAGGATTTTGGGTTTACCCCTTTAAGTCCTGCTAGAGTAGTATGAACTTCATGTCTACGTTGGGCTACTCTTGCTTGATGCGGAACTTTTGCTTCTGCCATAACGTCGGCATGACGTGAAACTTTAGGATGCTCTGCAGTCGTGGGGGTTGCAGAGCTCGCTGTGCTTGTAGATTGCTGGGTTCTTTCAACCAGTCTTTGAGGAGGTCGCAAGTCTCGCTCCCATTCTTTGACCTCATCGGTCGAGATTTTTAGGAATTCAGCAATGCTTTCGAAGAACTTGCTTTGTGCGGCTATCTTTTTTCTGAAATCTGTATTCTTCAAAATACTTTCAGTGAGGGAGGGG
>NQWY01010584.1:0-11770 GCA_019425655.1 Rhizophagus prolifer
CTTATTGTCTTTAAAGGTGAGGAGCATGAGATTGATGGTAAGATAGCGACCCTAGAACCAGGTTATTGGGTTACTCATATTAATTACAAGGGCACTAGAATTTATTTCAATAAATATGTGGTTGCCGATGAGAAACAGGTAAATAATATCAATCATATAGCAAGATTTCTGGCATTCTACTATAAATAATACTTTTAATTGTGTATCCCCAGCCCTCCATAATATATGCTTTCTTTCACATTTTTTCTCATATTTATTTGGGAAAAAACAGAGGTACTAGTTAGCATATATAACTTCTAATATGTTGCACGAGACCTGACTGATGATCTACTTATTTTTTGTCACACAGGAGTGGCCTAGCAAATTCTTCTAAGCTGAATGATCGACTCTCTGTATTATTCAGAAAGTAGTTCTAGCATTTCAAGCTTTTCTATCAATTCATCCAAAGGAAGGTTCATCCCCTATAATTTGACTTTATCTTGATTTGTAGGTGAAAGTCCGCAAAATATTTTTTTTCTAAGATCTTCCTCATCACATCCGGAAAGCTTTCTAAGTCTTTCTAATTTTTGATAAAATTCTCTTACCGATTCATTACCTTGTTTCAGCTCTCCCGTTTTGTATTTCTATATTTCAGTAGAAAGTGTTGGATCTCTAACTAAGTATTTAACTATCTCTTTTAATGGTTTTTTAACTCCAAACTCTTCTGCACACTTTTTATTATCTGGTGATAATCCGATGATGAATTTTTCTTTAACGTCTACATCATCCAAATCCTTATTCAGGACTATGGCATAATATTTTATTGACTCAAAATATTTACTAATGGAGTTATCATCTTGTCTGGAAGCTGGTATTTTAATATCACTAAACGATCCTCTTATTGTTATATTTATTGCTAATATATTTATGCTATACTTTCAATCAAAAAAAATCTTCCAAGCTAAAAATCACCACTCCGAGATGATGATCAGTATTCCAGACTCAGTTCTCGCTAAATTTTCTGCATTAAATATATTACTTTATTATAGCAATCATGGCAAATAATAATCCCGAAACACTTGCTCAGTTTTATGGACTGTTTTTTATATAAGAAGAAGGATATAATAGCTATTCAGGAGAAACTCGGTATTGGACCTGGCAATGCAAATGAATTAGTAGTGCCTCCAGATTCTGAGCTTATGGGGAAAACACTTGCTGATTCATATGAATTGTTGTTAAAATTAGTAGGAGATTTAATACCGATACAGGAGAAACTTAGTATAGATGTCAATCCTGTTCTAGAAGTGGAACTTAAAAGTGATAAAGCCTCTTCAGATAAACCAATTAGATTATTTGATTTGCTTTTATCTTTAGAAGATGATATAGTGGTAATTCAGGATAAACTTGGTATTATTGGTTATTCTAATCAAGAAAGGGCAGAAGAAGTCGATAAGAATGTAAGAGCACAACTCCAAAAGCTTGAGGAATTCCATGGTCCCTTAGAAGATGATCCAGGTATTATATTACCAAAATATGGTGAAATGGGGTAAAGAAAATTATGTTTACTGGAGAGGAACTTCTCCTATGTCCAAATCTTACTTCTCAACAATTCAAAATTTTTGTAAAAAATTCAGCTGGTACAGACCAATGCTTATGCCTGGTATAGGTTAGTTAATCTATATTTTTTGTCGCATAATCTGTGGCTCAGCAAGTTCTTTTGAGCTGGTGATTACCGCTCTGGACTAGGTAGATCAGATTAATTAAGTTTAGCGCTACTATTCCAGATCAGAATCGGTTAATTCAGAGGTACTACAACTGTCATTGTCAATCTTTTCTGGAAAATCTTTTTTACATAATTTATAGTGTAATGAGCCTCGTGAAGTTTCAAACATTAAATGAGAAGATAATGATTCCTGGCCCCTATATTGAATCGTTCGAGAAGTAAACTTGGTAATAGTAAAGTTAGTTTCTAATTTGGGATCCTCCAATTTATAATCAATCTTCTCTTTAAGGTTATAGATGGTTATCATTAACCCAAGTCTTTCGCACATGTATTTCATATCTATACTTGTGTCCGAAATTATTTTAGTATTACAGAAATACGTAATTATGTAATGTTGTAACTATTAAGTAATTCACTAAAAAAATTCTGAATTCTGTAATTAATTTCGTATTACGAAAATATTTGGCCAGAATTGGCCTTAATTCTGGCCAAGTTATATTTAAGAAATTTAATAAACAATAACTCAGCATCCAGCAACCCATTTTCGATGGTTTTACTACCATTTTGTTCGTCTCAATGAGACGAATCGAATGATAGTAAGATCATCAAAATATAATTACTGGATCATGATCTGATACCAAAAAACATTAAATGTTTATGCCAAATTAACTCCATCAATATCCATGCTAGAGAAATGAAACACATAGCATTAGATTCGTCTCGATGAGACGAATCGAATGGTGGTAAGATCATCACAATCTGATCATTGGATCGTGCTCCGATAGCAAAAATCATTAAATGTTTATGACAATCTAACTCCGTCAATATCGATGCTAGAGAAATGAAACACATAGCATTAGATTCGTCTCAATGAGACGAATCGAATGGTGGTAAGATCATCGCAATCTGATCACTGGATCGTGATCCGACGCCAAAAATCATTAAATGTTTATGGGGAATTAACTCCGTCAATATTTATGCCAGAGAAATGAAACACATAGCATTAGATTCGTCTCAATGAGACGAATCGAATGGTGGTAAGATCATCGCAATCTGATCATTGGATCGTGCTCCGATAGCAAAAATCATTAAATGTTTATGACAATCTAACTCCGTCAATATCGATGCTAGAGAGATGAGACACATATCATTAGATTCGTCTCGATAAGACGAATCGAATGATGCCAAAACCATTGAATTATAATCACTAGATCACGAGAAATTCGCGATTTCGCACTATTATACAAATTTCGGAATTTCAGAGTATGTAATTAGTTTCGTAACACAAACAACTATACTCATATCCCGTTCTAATTATATGACAGATCTTTGATAACTTTTGTCATTAATCTTACCTTCGCAGTATTGCGCAATTGATCCAAGATTTGCGTAAGTTTTCCATAAATCTTGTTCTAAGTTGACAAGTGATTCTTGAAGGTCGTTAAGCTCTTGTTTGGGTTCTATATCAAGTACCATCCTAGTCAAATATCTCTCTTGTAGTTCAGATGTATTTAATATAAAAAAATAGATCTTCTGGACAGATAATCACTGCTCTAGACTAGCTAGATCGTTGAATAATGCCCTCCTTTAGTGCTTGTCTGATATCTATAATGGAGTGATCAGCATCAGAGTCCACTGTCGCAAACATATTGGAATTAGGTTGTCGTAATGCCTGGTGAAGCCATCTTCTAATATTAACAACTCTAAGCTGTTTGAATATTTGCTCTAACACTTGCTCTATCTCAGCTTAACGACATGGGTATTTGGATTTAGCTGATCTATGGCTTCTTTGCTAATATTGTAACACCCTTCCAAATTGAGATACTTTAAATTAAGACACGAACTAGCAATTTCTTTAATAGTTATATCGGTAATTTTACAAAAGGAAATGTCAAGATGTCAGAGCTTTGGAAGGAACGAATAATACCACAAATCAAATGTTCACTAATCTCTGGGTGATAGGTAATATTTAAATATTCTAATTTATGGCACATCTTTGCAATTCTCCATAGACCCCCATCATCTACTTCTCGAGTATGAAAACTCATATAATGACCTGATTGATTAACACATAGATTGAGATACTTTAGATTCAGATATAAACCCGCTATCAGTTCTAATGCTCTATTACTAAATCCTATGCTATTTTTGAAACTCAAATGGATTATATTTGGGCATGAATGTATAATACTTATGATTCTTTTATCTGAAAGTGAATGGTAGTATGATATTTCGAGATGAGTTACATTTAAGCAATAAACTAACTTTTGCTTCCTATGTACTAGCTTTATGAATTTTTTTAATCGAGAAAGATCCTTTGAACGTTCTATTCTTATGAATTTATTTAATTGGGGGCGATCCTTTGTAAGGCAATTATAATCATTTGGAAGAGATTACCCAGGATATAAGTCTTCTCCCTTTAGCTCAATACGCCTTCATAAGATAGGGGTGCCACATCTGTACCAAAGCCGGCTAACAAATAGAGCAGGGTGAAGGGATTTATCTATCAATAAAAAATGTAAAATCTGTTCTAATAGTTCTGGTAAATTAAAAATAGTTGAATGCACTATAAATAGTCTGTATTATATGTTGTATCTTTAATCGAAAAAAAACATTCTGAGCCTAGTCCACCGATAATCACTGCCCATTTCCAATATATATTGGAAAATCAAGATTTTTTATTATATGCATTTTTCTCCTGACCTTTCTTTCGGGCTAGACATCCCTGAATCCTTTGATATTTAATCATGCTTTTTACTTCCGAACTAGTCTCGGATGAACTTGATTCAGATGGACTACTCTCAGATGAACTATTCTCAGATGACGAACTAGATTCAGATGAACTAGTCTCAGATGAAGTAGAGTTGGGCGGGATATTGGTCAAGGATGTTAAATGCTTTACCCTGAATGCCTTCAGCTGGTCACTTTCCATTTTGATTATTTATCTATTAAACTTAATAATTTTGACTGAAAAATATGCAAAGTATTTGGCTCAGCCCATTTCAAACTACCAACCGCTTAACCTTCTTTGGACGCGTCCTTCTTCGTTACTTATAAGGAATAGCCTTTCGCCCCCTTACTACAATTGTCTCAACTGAATCAGAAGCTTCAGAAGACTCAGACGAATAGGAGGAATCTGTATCTACATCACCTTTGCAGAGCGTCTTAACGGCCGGCCTTTTTTTACTAATTAGTGAGAGAACTATTTCATGCATTAAGTCGATCACAGCTTTCCTATCCACACATTCGTCCAGATATTCTAATTCAATTTTTATGGATTTCACATCTTTTTCCAATCTTTTTACCCTCTTTTCTAAAGTGCTGTATTCTGAATAATAATCATCTAGCTTTTTTGCTAACGTCCCAATTTCCCCAGAAAGTACATTATACATTTTCAAATTTTGCGGTTCCAAAGGGCCTGCTCATCTAACCCTAATAACTTGGCTATTTTCCTTGTACGCCTGATACATTCCTGCTCAGTGGGTGTACTATCAGATGAATAATTTTAATCGGCTACCATTTTCATGATATTTTATATATGATATATCTCTAGGCAGATGAAAAAATATAATTTAATAAATGATATCTAGCCCATCTATGCGATTAGTTTTTGTCAAAGAGCTCACGTAGCTGCCGATACTCTTTTGTTTTTTACTAGATCTTTGGATAAGGTCTGGATCTTTGGCATAGATATTAATAATCTTGGGATCCACCCCAGCTTTTACTAATTCCTTGCAAAATCGATATTGGCGCTTCACGCCTGCTATAACTTCTTTTCTATCATTGTCTTTCGGTCCTAAATTTATACTATGGCGGTGAATATCCCACTTATTACCTGTCTTGGCATAATATTTTGCCTTTTTCTTTATAGTAAACTTCTTCTTTCTTTTATTTGGTATAAGAGCCTCTTTCTTTCTTTTGCTATATTTGCACTGGGTTAGGAGATCTTTAACACATTTATGGGCCTCCCAATCCTGTAGTGAAGCACCAAGCTCTTTATTATGTTCACCCAGTTGCTCCGGGCTGGACTTAACAGATAAGTCATATTTTTCTAAGAATTGTTCTAGAATCGATTTAAAGTTATTTATTTTGGCTCTTCTTCGGGCCTTTGGGATTACTTTTGTGATATTCATACTAATAATAAGTAGATTAGTGTGAGCTCTTACGGTCAATTTGAAACTTGCAGATAGATAGGATAAGCAAAAAAATAATAATCCTCCTCAAAATAAGTTCTTACCTATCACCCTGGGTTAACTATTCTAACGAGAGGCACTCTTTACCAAAGCATACCATTCTCCTAGAGTATGCTTATACTTTTTTGCCATTCCTCATCATCGTAAACATACTTTTGGAGCTTTCCCACATCTTTGTACTCCTGAAGATATATTTCTTTACTTATTAACCTTTCCTTTCTAGTCATGTAAAATAAATCGTTCAGGTTTATTTTGTTTTCTTTCGCAAAGGCGATCACATCTGCGTCTGCCATCATCCTGTCTCGATATTTCTGGGATAGGTCAACATCTTTTTCTGTGATAGTCATAAACTTATCAGGGTCTTCATCATAATCGATAGCCCATTTCCTAAGACGCTCTTCTCGCTGTTGTCTAGCCGGGGATGTGGAAGAAGCTTTTTTATTGCTAGGTTTAGATTTATTTATTAGTGGCTCAGGTGATTTGGAAGTCTTAAAACTCTCAAATGTTCCAGATATTAAGATGATTAGGGTTCCACTTTCTTATTTCTTGGAGGGAGGTTCTCTTCTGGCTGAGGCGGAATTATTTTTGAAGGAATTATTTCTGGCATATTGAATATGGGTATGTCTGTGGCTTTGTTTGTGGGTAAGTCAGGTTGAGGTATATCAGAAAATTCTTCCATATTGCCTAGGCCAGATTCACAGAGCTTAGCTATAATTTTGGAGCGGTCAAGGATATACTGCCACTCTCTTTTTCTGCCTCCCATTCGTACTTATTTATACTCAGTAATATTTTTTCTAATAGCTTCTTACCGAAAATATTGTTAGTTAATGGTTTTTCTCCATTTTTCCCACACCATTCAAGATATTTTTGGTATAATACTTTTTTACTTAACTCGACTACACTATCCTCAGTCCAAGAAGCAATATAGTCAATTATAATCGAACGGGATTAGGAAATTACTCTCGCATTGTTTCTATCTTCATTTTAGTTGGTAGAATCTTACGTGACTTCCATCCTGAAAGATTAAGATTAAGCAAATATGTCATAAATGATCCTAGCATATCAGGGTGCTCAAGAATTCCCCCTAACTGATCGAAATATGTGAAGTTACTTTTACAGCAGGGAGAAATATCTAAACATACAATACGTCTATCCCCCATTTCCACTCGAATTGGAGTATCATGATTACTTAAAACCATGAATCCAGGGTAATGACCGCACTCTTGAAATTCTAATTTCTTACGCTCAATCGAGACGTAATCTTCTGTAATAAGAGACTTTAGATGGTCATTTGCCTTATGCCATTCACCACTAGCCATTCCTGCCTCATTCATAATTATAAGCTTGCGTTCTTGAATAGCACTGTTGAATTTTCCAAGAATTTTTCTAAGGTCAGAAGTTAAATATACGAGCTCTAGATCAAATAAGCTTTTTCGAATAAAATCGGTAATAATGTTTTTTCCACAGTGTGGTGGGGAACGTAATACAAGAATAGTTTCAGGGATTATACTAGGATGCTGAACTAGGAATGCAAACCATTTCAGAACATATTCAGAAAGATTTTTATCCCCATTGCATCAGATATATTCTATATGCCAGATAATTGGATTTACAAGATCATAATTAATATAGGAAGCTGGCTTTGCTTTGAATCCTAAGAAAAGATTGAAGAATTCAGTTTTTGGCGGAATAGTATTTGGAGGATATGGTAGGAAATCGATATCCGCATAAGCAATCAAACCAGTATTGAATGCATTTTCTATTAAAGATTGTAATTTTATCGCTTCCTCACCTAACTTGACGATATTAATCGTTAATTTACCGATATCTAACTTGAATCCCATATCAAAGTATAGGCCACCATCTGATTTTTTGTGCTTGAGAATCCATGTCTTTAATTTTTTTTTGAACGCAAGCGATCATTGCTTAAATTGTATTATATACTTTATTACGTATAAATCTTTTCTTAGAGGTACACATGGATATTAAATCCTACTATACAAAATGATCATTAGGGTCAGAAATTCTAGGCCGACCCTGTTTCTCTGGAATTGGAAGCTTTTTTTCCCTATCTAAAGCTGTCTCGCTAATAGTAAGTTTTTTTGAAGGCTTTCCTGTCCAAGGTTGCCTATCTTGGTTTGCCCAGTAGCATAAAAAGCTGTAGATTTTTTATTTCATATTATATACTTTTGTGTTCCTGATCACATATTGGACAGTGCGATAGGAAATTGCGTATTAATGGAAATTTATTAGAAAAGTCATCTGATGGATATAAGAGATTAAATCCTCTGATGTTAACTTCTTAGAACAATTTCTCTACTAGTTCAAATTCAGCCTTGATGGTTTCGTTATTTGTATCATCATTATATTTTTTGACTTCTGGCTCTGAAACGGCCAAGAAAGGACTGTCAATGACTTCTGATTCGTCATTAGGAGGGCGAATCATAAAATCAAAGGTAGATCCATCTTTTGGATATATTGCTTTTTTAATATGAACGTGTTTGTCTGTTTTTTCATTGTATTTGGATGTTCTGAGTATTCTTAGAGAGAAAGATTTGAAAGGACCTATATTTGCTACGTTATCAATGATGCCTTTTTTCTGCAACCCTACTGGGAGTTTCTTACGAACAAGTTCAGTGAAAACTGAAGCCTTAGTGGCGTTCTTAAGCCTCATGCCAGTAGTAGAAATATGGAATGACATTTTTTTCGCATCACTACTAGTGGCGATAGTTATAGTGGTTTTATTCCATTTTGGGAATATTTCAAAGCAGACATCTCTAAAGGTACATTTAAGTAATTCTAATATTTCTTTACCTGGGATTCGATAGAATCATATATTTCTCATCACAGATCAAAATCTATGATGGGACGAAGTGGCTCGTCATCATTGATGATTTCGTGAAAGGAATGCCCCTCATGATCTGAGAGTATGGCTTCTATTTCATCCTCGCTATCTGCGCCTAGAAAATGCCTTGGTCTAATACTATCATCACGAATTTTATATAGAGATGCACCTATATCAGAGGCTTTAAATCCACAATAGTACAGGATGGGCACGTCAGAGAGGAACTCTGAAAGCTTAGATTGGGTCATGTTATTATATCACAAATATACAGTTTAAGAGAAACTATATACTCTGGGAGAAATAAGTTTAAAATGAAAATTAATTCTGAAATATATAAATTGATACATAAACCGACTATTTATAGTTATTAAAAATGGTATTTTATCGATGTACTTAGTTATATTCACAGGAGTAGTGAGATTTGCAATCAGGGATGCTACCATCTGAAGGGATGCTATATTCACCGCAAATCTTCTTCTCAGATACCCTGCAAAGAATGCGGTGAATTAACTCATGGCAGATATAAATTTTGCGATATTCATGCTAGAAAGCACCGTAAAAAAGAACAGTATTATCAGAACAAGCTGGCGAACTTGGCTTCGACTCAGATATTGGTAAGTAATTTAGAGGTAAACAAAAATAATACTTGTTACTAGTGGATCCCAAAGGAATCGTATCACTAGAAAAAAAGCCAGTGACAGAACTAGTGATGCAAACGATAGGCTCTTTAAGAATTCTAGGCTGAAAGAAACCCTTTCTTGATAGATATCACTAGTGTCACTAGTGTCACTAGAAAAAATCTGAGTTCCTTATCTTTTTTATTTTTTTATAGCGCCCTAAGATACCATAGAAAAATTTTGATTTTTTCAAGAACTTTATTTATTACTTTTTACTAGTGACACTAGTGACACTAATCAAAAAAGAAATGAAATAACATAATAACCTCAAAAAGTATAACGAACGTGTCACTAGTTCTGTCACTAATTCTGTATACTAACTGGTGACACTAATGACGCTCAAAAATTGGCATACATATTGCCTCAACCTAATTTAAATCATGATCGGGTCTCAGAAGTGCTTATAACATCCTGCTAATATGTCGGCAACAAATGGGATTACAAAATCAATATACTTCTAGCAATTAAATGGGCCGGCCATAGTAACTAGTGACAACTGACACACTTATTTTGCTATATTATAACAGAGGGTGTCCTGTCGCTGGAACAGTATCACGTGATCATGGCGCAGTAAAGCGCAGTATAGATTCGCTTAATTTCGGCCAGCACAATTCCACAATTTTGGCCAGATCTTTGAATATAAGAACTCAGCATCCAAGCCAGCTTTTATGTGATATTCATTTATTTCAACCAGATGCAGGATGTCGACACCTTAATATAAAACCAGGAGTCCAAGCAGGCACAGAAAAGCTACAGCATTGACATAAAACTTAAAACCCAAACAGGTAAAGAAGGCACACAAACGTGATAATAAAGCCAGCATCCAAATAGGTGCAGAAGGGCGTACAAACTCAATAAAAATTCTGGCACTCAAACAGGTGCAGAAGTGCATATAAATACGATAATAAAGTCAGCATCCAAACCGGCAAAGAACAATGAAAACAAAAGAGTAGCAAATAGGCCATAAAAAAGCTTTAGAGCGCCGAAAATAGTAAGTAAATAGAAATATTATAAGTATTTTATAACATAAGTAGGTAATAATATTAAATAAGCAGATAGTAATATAAGTAGAGTACAGTCTATTAGACTGTACCCTACTTATATTACTATCTGCTATTGTGAAAAAATGCTAACCATTTTTTTTACATTTAATTAAGAAAAAATGTTTTGGTATTTTTTCATTTAAAATTATAAAAAAAAATTACCAGAATATTTCTTTACAATTATGAAAACATTTTAAAGTTAATTTTAGCATAAGATTAACAGGTTAATCAGGTTGAATCAAGCTATAATCTGATCTGAAGGCTAAAGTTGAGTTATAAATTTGATATCTAATGGTCCAACCTGAATATTTTGAATCAATTTAACAGATTACCTGAATTGATTCAACCCATTCAGCACATTAACTGAAGTAAAATAATATTCAACAAAAATATAAGAACTTTTTCTGACCATATTTTTTCAAAAATAATTTTTTAATATTTTTCGCTTTATTAATAATATACCTTTAAAGTTTTTTTTACATTTTCTTAATCCATTACTCTTTTATTTATGGTTATATTAGAGTCGTGACTTTTTTTCTTTTTATATAAAAACTTTTTTTTTCCTTAAAAACACTTTAACTTTTATTTTATTTTTTCGCCAGTGTTCAGGGTATAGTTGTTTCCTAAATTCAATTGGCAAATCCGAAATCCAAAATTCCAAAATCACGTGTTACGAAACTAATTACGTACTCTGAAATTCCAAATTTGTATAATAGTGCAAAATCGCGAATTTCTCGTGATCTAGTGATTATAATTCAATGGTTTTGGCATCATTCGATTCGTCTTATCGAGACGAATCTAATGATATGTGTCTCATCTCTCTAGCATCGATATTGACGGAGTTAGATTGTCATAAACATTTAATGATTTTTGGTATCAGAGCACGATCCAGTGATCAGATTGCGATGATCTTACCACCATTCGATTCGTCTCATTGAGACGAATCTAATGCTATGTGTTTCATTTCTCTAGCATAAATATTGGCGGAGTTAATTCCTCATAAACATTTAATGATTTTTGGCGTCGGATCACGATCCAGTAATCAGATTGCGATGATTTTACCATCATTCGATTCGTCTCATCGAGACGAATCTAATGATATATGTTTCATTTCTCTAGCATGGATATTGATGGAGTTAATTTGGCATAAACATTTAATGTTTTTTGGTATCGGATCACGATCCAGTAATTATATTTCGATGATCTTACTACCATTCGATTCGTCTCATTGAGACGAACAAAATGGTGGTAAGATCATCGAAAATGGGTTGCTGGATGCTGAGTTATTGTTTATTAAATTTCTTAAATAT
>NQWY01010647.1:0-11548 GCA_019425655.1 Rhizophagus prolifer
AGAGTCTATGATCGATTAATAATCGATATAATTTGATTGTTGATAAATTCACCAATTGTCAACCACAAGACTACAATGTAATAATCTTAAACAAATTTTTTTTTTTTACAGAAAAGAATAAATTTTAATACCAATTAATATATGAAAAGACTTTGATTAATCAAAAATTTCTTTGATTGATAAATTTTATTGTTGATCATGTTTAATTGATCATGATTGAATCATGAATTGATCGATGGTTAATCAACTTTGATTGACTCAATTAAGAACCCTACTTTTATCTCTTTCAACATTTCTACTCTTGGAACGTTTATCAATTAGATAATATTAATAAATTGCAAACATAAATATTTTCTCAATTTTTCTGGCTTATTTGTAGATTATGGTTGATAACATGGATAATAATATAAATTCTACAGATCTTGTTCCAAATGTATCTTCACTACTCCAACTATTATTAATAAATTCAACTATTTTACAACAAGCAATTTTGATGGATGCTACACAAAATCAACAACCCACTCCTAACATGTTATTATGCATCTACTCCACATGGTACAATACAAAATCCTATTACTAAAAGGATTGGAATTAATGGAAAAAATAAACAGCAAAGAGAAGATTGGTAAGATTTTCTCCATTTGCCACATGACACTACTTAATGGACTTACTGTGGAAATAAATAAAGACTATGCATTTTAATTAATTTGCAACTTGCAGAGAAATCTTTGAGATCAATTGAATGCAAACTGCAAAAAAGGGAAATATGCATCAGAACATACAAGCATCAGGCAAGATCTGAAATGTTATTAATAGTGTAAAATATATATATTCATATATTTTGTGTACTGTACATTTTTAAACATATTAACTCCATTTTAAATTATAATCAAGTTTAAAAGTGATTTTCCATCCTTTCCTATTTCTGTTGGAGATCTTGTCTTGCAAAATAACTGAAGATATTGTTGGAAATTGGGGTAAATAAGGATTTTCACTTGAAACATATATACTTTTTATATTAGAAATGTTTATAGTTGAGACTGAGTGCAAGAAAAAAATCAAAAAAGCACATATACAAGGCATTTCTCCTCCTCCAAAACACAAAAATATTACACCTCCTAATTCAAAAAGCAAAAAAATTATGACAATTCCACCTATATAAGTTACTGAATTAATGTTAAATGCAGTTCTTTCTGTTGAGTAATTGGATAAATGATGTTGATGTCAATCATTTACATATGAAACATTATCTGAAATACAAGAGGATACAAGAAATTCTGATAGCAGTTAGAAAGGAGCCAAATTGTTGATGCTTACTATATGCCTACATCACCCCTGTTATCTCCCTTCCTGCAGAGAGTTTTCATTTTTGGCTCCATATTTTTTATGCTTATATGCTTACATAATACATGCTTACTCCCCCCTCCTGCAGTTATTGATATATATAAAATGAAAGCATCTGCGATGTTGCCACAGGCAACTCGTCACCCCCTGTACTATATGAAAATCTTATGTTACTGCACTTTATCTGTATAAGTAAAAAAAACCACTGATTAGTCAAATTGTAAGGTAAGACAAATAGGGTGCATTCACAAATTCATTTGGATTGGATTGAGTCGATCTGTTCTACACCTATACGAGTTTGAGAATGTTTGACATTATAATATGTCTGTATTGGTGTTAATCTTCCATTATCACAGTATGGTGTAAGTAACCAATTTTGACAAGGATAACCAGCATCACCTAAAATATATGCATTTGTGGGGATAATCAATGAAGAAGAGCTAAATATATGATACAATGGAGAATTATGAAATATTCTACTATTATAAGTTGAACCAGGATACCCAACAAAGATATCAATAAACTTTCCAGAAGAATCAATAACTGCTTGTAAAATGATAGAATAAAAACCTTTTCTATTATAATAATCCATGGGATTAAAGTTTGGAACCAGTTGCATTTTTGAAAACTGGATTTAAAATGGGTGCAACCAGTTCGACCCTTTTCAAATCAGTTTTTACAAATCCATTTGAAACTGATTTTTGCACCCGGTTTTATATTTGTTTAATTTTAATAAATGAATAAAGTAGTTGGCTCAAAGTGAAATCATGTTCCTGGTTTTCAATTATTAACTTATGAAACTGGCTTACATAATTGCATTTAGTTAATTTTGGCCAAATTAAATGTGACCAGCATAAATTTGGCCAAGTTTATAATTCAGGCCAGAATTATGAACTATAAGTTCGTAATTTGGGCTGGCACTATAAAGTTTTGATTTCAAACTGGGTTGAGCACCCAGTTGCACTCACTTTAAACGCAAACCATTTTTGCAGCATGAATTCGGATTGAACTGAATCACAAAAAAAATGGGTTGAACTGATTTAAAAACTGGATGGTGCATCCAGTTCAAATCTCTACATGGGATATTGTTTAGAGGCTTTTATGGGAATATGACTTTTATCAATTGCTCCTACCACATATGGAATACCAGCTTTTCTTTTAAAGTTCCTTGCAATTTTACTGAATTCAGCCTGGCTATTAGGAAATCTATTAAATTCAAAAGGATATTGGCATTTAATTGCAAATAGAACTAATCTAATAATATAATATTATTATAGTTGATTCTTCTAATGCAAATAATTGTTCAAGTGTTCTATAACTTTGACCAGTAGCTATAAACCATAAAGCTAATGAAACTTTATGTTTAATTGGAATTCTTGGGGTGCCTCTTTGCTATTTCTTTGTAATAGTAAAGGTGCTATTTCAGTACATAACCATTCAAATGTAGTTTTTGTTATTCTAAAGTGCTGCTTAAATTCTACACTTTTCCAACTATTGCATATGTTATTAAACCAATAAATACTGCGAGACCTTCTTGCTTGCCTGTAAACTATTCTTAAAGAACTATTCCTTTTAATAACATTTATACATTCATGAAAGATAGATAAATCAATATTATCATCGGATGTTTCATTAGAAGATGAGTTAGTTTGGTCCAAAAAAAACTAGATATATAAGTGAAAGAATTATAATATGTCTTTGAATATTCATTGTTTAAATATTGATTTAATTTAAATAACATTAAGTCAATTTTTTTTTTATTTGAATCATTAATGTAATACAAAAATCCATAATCTAATCCAATTATTTATGAATATGGCTTGGATTATGTGAATGTAAATACATCCATAGTTGTGGTGTTGAATAGAGTACATTACTAAAAAAGATTTTGAGTATGATATAAATTTTTGGAGTATAATATACTTTATTAAAGCCTATAATTGTCATTAAATTTGCAATTAAATAATAAACATAAGGTATTACAATTTTTAATTATAGTATATTATTAATAATTAATAGTTTATTATTACAAAATAGTATGTTTATAAATCACAACTAATATGAATATCGGCCTGGCTTTTGAGGATAACAAAATAACCATTTTTGCAAGGGATCATGCATCAGTAAGTTTTTTGGCATTAGGATCCTTAAAGAATCCTAAAATTGCCAAAGAATCTTCAAAGATCTTTGAGTTTTTAAGATCTTTAAGGATTCTTTAATCAAAGTTTAAAGATCCCAAAGGATTCTATAGCTTAATAGATTCCTTAAAAATCTTTAAATTTTTTATCCTTAAGGATTTTTTTTTAAAAAAATTATTTTATTTAGTTATTTTATTCTCCTATAGGTACAATTGTCCTAATTAATGTATTCCCAATAATAAACTGCACAGTTCGATCTAACTACTTTAAACTTTAAACATTTTCTTCCTTTCAAATGTATCATGTGTAATGTCACGTGATATAATAATAAATAAGCTGCACAGATCGATCTAAACTAATTGAAAATTTTTTCTCTTTCTTCCTCATACCTATTCTTCATTCCTTTCTTCTTTCTTCCCCTTCGCCATTCCTATATATTTCCTTTACCTTTCCCTTTTTTTTGTCTTTCCTTTCACCTTTCCTGCTTTTCATCATACCTTCCGTTATAAAAATCCTTTTTTTATTTTTTTTAGGTGTTCTTTGATCTCTTTCAGTTGGACATGAAATTTTGGTAAGTTTTTTTTCATTAAATTCTTTACTTTGACCTTTAGTGTTAATAGTTCATTTCTTTTTATTATTTACTAGGTGACTTTCCGGATCTCTTAGAACACGACATTAACTCAGTTGAAAATGGGCTTTACAATGAAGAGTCTATAGTTATGATGTATTCAGAAAGGTATATAAGAAATATATATACCTTCAAACTTTCTTAAGGTTCTATTTTTTTAAAAAATACTTTCTCTCAAATATTACATCATTAAAATACTTATTATTAAAATACTTTTTTTCAATATCATATCATTAAAATATTTCTCACAAATATTATTATTAAAAATACTTTCTCTCAAATATTTTTATCGTTACAGAAATATAATTGAAATGGTTGAATTATACAATTGTTTACATTTAGATAATCATTATGTTTTCCAGGTGGAAGTTTGCAAAAATGAAAATGATGATGATGATAATAAGAAATTTTTCAAATATTTTAGTAAAAAATTTTACTTGAAGAAATAAAAGTTGGACAGCTTGCAAGCAAGGCTTATCTTTCATGAAGGAAAGTTTAAAGATTTTGATATAAACCTTTGAAAAGTTAACTTCAATGAAGATAAGCTTAAACCTAATTCTACTGAAAAAGATATTGAAAAACTTGGAGGCATGATTATGAAACATCAGAGCAAATTTATAAAATATTTTGATGATAGATATAAACCTGAGCAGAAAGATAATAATATCAACATTATTGTTGTCATTACAACTACCACTAGTAAGTGTGTCTCCCAATTTTTTGCCCTTGAAGAAGAAACCTGCAGTTGAAACTATGATATATATTTTTGTTATCACATTTGTTATATTTTCTCATTATGATTCATTAGAGCTTGGGAAAAGACATTGCACAGAAGATGAATAAAGCAAGAAATGTGTGATAGAAACTTGCAATATTATAGTTATATATTTCATTAAATCATTTTTACTAATTTTTTCTAGGTCAGAAAACAAGAAGAAAAAATGGAATACTAATGGGCCATTTAGATAGTTCAGTATAAATATGTTTACTTTATTAATCCATTACAATTAAGTGAGCCACTTCTTGAAAAGATTCAGAGTGGTGACTTTGTGGCAATACATGGTGTATAGGCCTCAAAATAATCTATACAGATGCTTAGTAACGTTATTGAACAATTGGAAAATGAAGGTTTTTCTTGCATATAGTAAGTTCTTATTTTCGCTTATGCTGATACTTGGGATCTCAGCTATTAAAATGATAATCTAACACTCAATTATTTTTTACTGTGCCACAATACTGCACCTAATCACAGATTTCTGAGTGATTGGAGATATTGAGAGATCAGAAAGATCAAGGATATCACCAATATGTACAGTCAAACCTTGATATAGCAAACCCTCAATATAGTGAATTTTTTAGACAACTATATTAAATTTACCTTCATTATAATTAACTAGCCAATAAAATTCTTTAAAAAATTCACTATAGCCCTATAGCAAAGTTGAAGTTCAGAACCTAGGGTTCATTATATCAAGGGTTGACTGTATATTTATTATAGAATTTATATTTCAATATGTAATTTATTTATTATAAATAGAATAGAAAGTAGTGAAGTGAGAAGGGTAAGTTTTTCAGGTTTAAAGTTTTTTAGGATTTTAGTTTAGGTTCTTGTATTGTAAGTAAAAGTGTACTTTAATAAAGACCTATCTATCCTATTTTTCACATTTCAAATCAATGAACTGGTGATCTATATAAATTGCATAATGTCTCGTTAAAATACACAAGGAATGGTATTCACTTCCATTTTATATACATCTTGTTTTGTGTTTTTGTTTTAGTGTTAGGACTTGATACATAGTACATTTCTTGTAACTCCCTATATTCTAAGTCATAGTTGACATCATTTGAAGGACTGGTTGGTATTAACAACACCATCTGATCACAAGTTTCTTTGCATCTGTTGCTTAAATTTCTTTTTTTTCTTTGGAACAGTGTAACCTTTAAAGCAGTAGCAAAGAATTATTCTGAATATCATTTGGCAATAGTCTCATCAGAAATGCTCCCATCTTACTAAAAATAGAATAATTAAGACTGATAGTGATTTTTATAATTTGTTTTCACTAAATAAGTGGGAAGGAAAGAAAAAAAATGTTATTTTCTTTGTAAATGAGTATGATAAATTGGAAAAAACAGATGATGATATTAAAGCCTCATTTTTGGAAGCTGTTCATACTATCAAAAGTACAAAAGAAGATTATATTATCTGGTCTATCAATGCAATTGGCCCCATCAGTATCTTACACCTGAGTTCAAAAAAAGTGACTTTGTCACCATTCAATGTTAGGGACCCATACTATAATCCAAACTTCATGTAGAAACAAGTACAGGGTTTATATGAGAAGTTTCAGAAGGATGAGTGAATAAAGATTGATTCAGAGATCATCAATGATATCTACATGCAGACAAATGGGTATATATGGCCAGATGGAAAATCATGTAAAATCGAAATCTAAAATATATTTCCTATAATTACTGTATATCATTTAACAGGTATGGACCTTCTTTGATAATTGTTTGTAGGATTTCTTGGTTTTGTGATGATCTTTGACTCTTAAGAATTAAAGTTGACAGAATTCTTGATAGCTATATAGTAGCAAAAAGGGAAAGACAACTAGAACAGTTCAGAAAAACAACCAAACCACCTAAGAACTAAAGTACAACTGAACTTGGAAGACTTGCAATGCTTGCAAGGAATCTCAAGAATAGGACGGATATTATGAATCATTAAAAATAAGTTCATTAGAATTTTCAGATAATTTTTTGTAAATCACCCAATAATATTTCATTTACATTTGGATAATGTCTTTGTAAATCATATGATAATATTCTGCTGCTGGCTTGTATTCATAAAATTTGCTGCCATTTATATTTGTATAATTTACCAGAACCCTGGAAAATTCTTAGATAGGTAACATCTGGTATTGCTTAGAATTTGCCAAAAAAATCATGTAAATCTTTCCTTTATTAGATAATTTTTGATAATGTCAGTCAGAGTTTTATTACTTAATTTATTAGTAACTGACTAGCATTATCATAATTCTGGCTTTGTAGAAATGCTTAGAGCTCATAGTAAATTTTTTAGCTGCATGTTACCTATGTATATATTTTCTGGAGTCCTAACTTACCAGATATAATTCAAGTACTTTCAGGTAAAATTTTCAATATTATTCTGAAAAATGAACACTTTCTGTAGCAAAATAGATAATGAATTCAGAAAGTTTTTGGAATATATATAAACTGGACAAAAACCTGAATACATTTATAAAATTTTTTATGGGGACATATACACATGAATGGTGTATTTTTTCATTCCTTTCACCAAGCTTCCTGCTGTTCAAACACCTTAGTATTGGTGATCAAGTGGCAACCAGTTTTTTTTTAAAAGACTTAGTTGAGTCAGTTATAAATACTAGTAACTAGTATTTACCAGCTATTATCCACTAGTTATTGCTCTTCCTCTTATTTTGAATGAACAGGGGTTTGAATTCTGGAATGCAATATTTTTTATAAGCATAAATTAATTTTTTAACTCTTATTAATTTATTAAATTTTTCTTCATTCATAGTATTTCAATAAAGAACATAAATTCATATTATGAATGTACCGTATAGTTCCGAAATTAAACAACCTTTTTTTATTATAGAGTTGCTTAATTTCGGGTTATATTTTTTTTGAATAAAAATCCAAAGAAAACGAAAGAAAACTGCGCATTTAAATGATCAACCTGTATAACGTAATACAGTAACACAATATTTTGATCAATATAAATAAGTCACGATCAATTAGTCACGCGCAATCTTGTTTTCCTGTTTCAGTTAAAACTCTCCACACGATATGCCGCCACAAAAAAAGAGTAGACAAAACAAGGCCGTTAGTAAAAGAGTTGCTAATAAAAAAACCGTAAAACGACGCTGCAACTCATATTCTATTGAGCAAAAGAGACAGGTTGTTGCTTATGCTAAAGAAAATGGAATAATTAAAGCAGCAAAGTCTTTTGAACTTGATAAAGGCATGGTTAGTCGCTGGGTTAATTCAAATGAAAAGTGGATAAATGAAACAAAACAAAACAGCAAACGAGTTGGTTCTGGTCGAAAAAGCTTCTACCCAGAAGCTGAAAAAGAACTATATGATTGAATTATTGAGTAAAGGAAGCAGGGATTAGGTGTCACATATGCAATTGCACGAGTTAAAATGCTAGACATTTTAAAGAAACCTACTATGATAAGTTTTTATGGAAATTCAATAAATGAATTTAAAACATCAAATCGTTGGATGTCTGCATTTATGAAAAGATATAATTTATCTTGGCGGCGGCGTACTAAAGTTTCACAAAAACTACCATCACAAACTGAAGAGTTGTTAAAAAACTTTCATGAGTTTATCATTCGCCTTAGAACTGAAAAATTATTTGAGATGTCCAATATTCTTAATATGGACGAAACCCCTGTTTGGTTCGATATGATAGGGAACTTTACTATTGATAATAGAGGCGAAAAGACAATTCATATTCGCAGAACTGGCAATGAAAAAAACTGATTCACGGTTGTTTTGACAGTTGCCGCGGGTAAGACTATTTTACAATTTTTTCCTTTTAACATTGCTTACTCTATTTTTTTTGTACTGTAGATGGTACAAAATTTCCACCAATTTGTATCTTTAAGGGGACACGGCTCCCACGTGGTGAACAGATTCCTCCTGGCGTCATTGTTTGGTTTCAACAGAGTGGGTGGATGGATTCTGAACTAATGAAAAAATATGTTGATTATATTGACAATAATCTGGAAAAAATGAGGATCAGTAACGCTCCTACAATGATGGTATACGATTCCTTCAGAGGACATCTTGAAGAATCAGTCAAAATCAAATTTCGTGACAGGGGTATTGATTTAGCAGTTATTCCGGGTGGTCTAACCAGCTTATGTCAACCACTCGATGTAACTATTAATAAACCATTTAAAGACAATCTTCGTAAGGAATGGCATATCTGGATGGCAGAAGGTGGCACTGGAATGACTGCATCAGGAAACCTTCGCCATGCTAAATTATCTGATGTTTGTGGATGGGTTAAACGTGCTTGGGACAAAATCCCAGATGAAACGGTTATTGAATCTTTCAAGACTTATAGGATTACAACTTCCTTGGATGGATCATACCTGTAATATTACTGTAGTTTGTAATAATTTTCATTTATAATGCATAATAAAATTGTCTATTATTTCGAAGTGTTAAGTTGATTTTAGCAATTTATATGTTTTTTATTAATTTTTTATTATAGAAATATATGGGTTGTTTATTTTCGGAACTATTATATTTGGAGGGTTGCTTATTTTCGGGGGTTGTTTAATTTCGGAACTGTACGGTATTAAATATCAAATAATAAACAGTAAAATTACTGGATTTCATGCATAATAATATAAGAGTATATTGTATGTAAATTAAATTATAAAATTAACTTTTCTTTTTTAATCCAGAATTACTCACATTTCCTAATATCTTTAAGTCATGAGAATTTATCATGTTAAAAATCTAATATTTGTTATACAATGCTCTCTTATGGTTATTTGTCTTTCATTTTTAGAAAGTTGTGACACAATCTATAATTATAGTGCTTTTTGTTACTGCATAATTGTGTTACGGAAAAATAAAACAAAGATTTGGTAATGTGACAATTTTGTGGTACCTTCATGTCTTTCATTATAAAAACAACGTTAGGATTTTCTCTTTAAAAGCATATTCATATATTATCATTTGAAATAAGTTTCTTGCTTGTTAAATATGTCAGAAACAACTGAAAAAGATTCTAAATCTTGCGTTGATTGGTTAGAAAAAGCAATATCAGAAAATTATATTAAATATTTTGATTACACTGAATTCACTAATAAAGAAGAAATAAGTAATGGATCTTTTGGAAAAGTTTTTCGTGTAAATCGGAAAGATTCTGATACGATTATGGCTCTAAAATATCCAATTAATCTAACAATTAAAGAAATTGTTAACGAGGTAAATTATAGTTACAAACATTATAATAATGTATTTTCCTCTTTTTTGCCGTAACGTTAATATGGTATTTATAATATTAGATAAAAATGCAACGAGAAGTTGATTACAATGCGAATATTATTCGATTTTATGGAATCTCAAAATTAGAAGACAAACATTTGTTGGTTATGGAATATGCTAATTGTGGATCATTACAATCTTATTTAAAAGAGAATTTTAATAAACTTGAATGGAATGATAAGTTTCAATTAGCACTCCAACTTGCAAATGCTGTAGCATGTTTGCATAATGAAGGAATTATTCACTGTGATCTGGTAACATAATAATACTTAGATATCATGTTTTTTTACTTTATTTATATTATCGAAATTAATAAGTATTTTTCTAAACAGCATGCACAAAATGTACTCGTACATCAAAATAAAGTAAAGTTAGCAGATTTTGGCTTGTCAAGAAAAATAGTTGATACATCATATAATTTGACAGATATTCTTGGCGTTGTTCCTTATGTTGACCCAAAATATTTGTCTGACGTCTATAGTGTTGGAGTTCTTCTTTGGCAAATTTCAAGTGGATATAGACCTTTTTATGTTGAAAATGTAGAATACGATGCAAACTTAATTATGGATATTAAAAAAGGTCAAAGAGAAAAAATTGTCAAAGATACTCCTATAAAATATAGTGATTTATATAAAGGTAAATATTGTGCTACATATTTATTTAAATGGTTAAATTACTAACATGTATTTTGTTAGCATGTTGGGAAGGTGACCCAGATAAACGTCCTACTATATATCAAGTTGTGACATTTCTTAAAAAAATGATTTGTGGAGAAGTCAATGACGTCATTAATTCTTTGGAAAATAAAATAGAATTGTTGCAAGAGAGTCATTCCCAATCGATTATACCAAATTTACCATGTATGTTTAGTAATGATTCTATAGCACATACTATGTTGAGTAATAATTCTGAATTATTTCTAAGTAAATTAATAATACAAGATCATTTAAATAATGATGTAAACTCAGATATATTAAATCAAGCAGAAAGATTATTTTTAGAAATATTTGATGTAACAGATAACATAAATATTTTTATTGACAAGTTAATTGCACTTTTGATTAAAACACAAGAAGAAGGAAATAGTATTGACGAGACAAAACATTTCATTGATTATTGTATATCTCATTCAAATCAACCCTCAAATAAAATTGTTGAATGGCTTAAAGAAAATCAAACAGGATCACCATCTTACGTTTTTTTCCTTGGATTTTTTTATTTTAATGAATTTACTTTAGAAGAACAAAATTATAATAAAGCATTTAAATTATTTTTAAGAGCAGCAGAAGATAATTATCCTATTGCGCAAGTATATTTGAGTATATTTTATAAATTTGGAATTGGAACTGGAATTAATTATAATTTGGCCTTTGATTGG
>NQWY01010697.1:0-10519 GCA_019425655.1 Rhizophagus prolifer
TACAAGTAAAATTAATCGTATCCAATTATTAGTTTTTTAATTATTTCTGAAGATCTTTTTTTTTTGATAGGTCAGGGGGTACAGTTAAATAAGATATTTATTTTTCAAGATCGATGCTTTTACTTCCCCGGTTAACCGATTTCTAAATGGAGGTTTTTCTTTTCTAAATTTGGTAAATTCCGACAGTGTAACATTTATATTGTTAAACAGCTGATTTCATAAGGACCGGATCTCGGGAAGTTTCCGGTTATTTGATATCTGTCACGTGATTATATAATTTACGTTTTAAAAAATAATTATTTGGGCCTTGCTTAATTTTGTTAGGACACTGTCGGTGATAAACATTAACAAGCCTCAAACTTGTGTAACTCCTGTGTCAATTTTGCCACGAAATCATGAAAATAAGCTCAAAATATTTTATGAATGACCTAAATTAAGAATTGATTTTAATGTGTGGCGAAGGGTCAAATGTTAACTATCAATAATTTATTGTACTGGTTTGGTTTTGTTTTAATTATTTTAAATCTATTCTAGCTGATAGTTTGATTTGACGTACATAATTTCTACTATGTGGTGAGAGCTTATTAATTATCATTCAATCATCATTTAAAAAGTATTATGTCACTATGTACAAAACTGATAGAGAAAACAAGTGTATGTGAGGATATTAAATAAATATAATATTATAACTTCAGCCTAGTTAATTAATTTAGTTCTCATTTAGAAATTTATAGTTTTCTTATTTTTTTAATTTTAGCGAGAAATTATTAAAATGATAATTCAATAATTCCTACGTAAAAGAAGGAAAGTTTTGAAACTTCCTTGCAACACACAATATGATGACACGTAAATCATACATTGACTCATACCAAAATTGTATTAACCACAACTGAGAAATCCTAAATTAGATAGTATTTTTTAAAAAATTACAATCACAGCTAAAAAACAAGGAAAATTGCTTTTATTTTATACTATGAGATTGTCATCATTTATTACCGAATTTATTAGACAAAACATCATGTGTTAATAAAAGCAGTTAAAACCATTGCTTTACTAACTCTCTTTAAAAATCTATCATTAATGTAGTACCCGTTTATCGCAATTTAAATATCTTCAATATCGATGGTGATCAATAATTGAAAACTCTTTTCTTTTTACCCTAAGGAAAAAAAAAAATATTGTTAACAATGTCAACTAAAAATATCTTTAATGATTGCATAGACTGGTTAGAAAAATCGATTGCTAATGAATATTTCAACTATTATGAATATTCAGAATTTTGTAATTTAAGTTCAATAGGAAGTGGTTCTTTTGGAAGTGTCGTTCGTGCTAATTGGAAAAGTACTGAAAATAGTTTCGCTTTAAAAGCTTTCAATTCTGACAAATCTACTCTAAAAGAAGTTATCAATGAGGTATGAAATTTATAACAAAATTTATGAATTATATATACTGCATAACGTATAACGTATTTTAAACTTCTTATATAGATAAAATTACAAAAAAAAGTCGATTTTCATGAAAATATTTTAAGATTCTGTGGAATTACGAAGATAGAAGGTAAGTTTTAGTAGTATGTATTTATTACTTTTTTTTTTATCTAATATGATATATTGTACTTGTATTTATTCAGAGAAAAAATATTCCCTAGTTCTGGAATACGCTGATGGTGGTACATTAAAAACTTATTTAAATAATCATTTTAATGAACTTAATTGGGATGATAAATTTCATTTAGCATTTCAATTAGCAAGTGCTGTAGAATATATACATAATTATGATATTATTCATTGTGACTTGGTAACGTATTGAAGTTTTGTAAATTACTCAATTTGTTTTGTTAATAATGCAAAAAAAAAAAAATTAATATAGTCTTTTTTTGTAAATAAAGCATGCAAATAACATACTTATACATCAGAAAAGTATTAAGATAGCAGATTTTGGTCTATCAAAAAAAATTGTTGAATCAAGCAACAGTATATCAGAAATGTTTGGCGTTGTACCTTATATGGACCCAAAGGGTTTGAAGGGAAAAATTACAAGTTAAGTAAAAAGTCTGATGTATATAGCGTGGGAGTTTTGATGTGGCAAATTTCGAGTGGACGCCAACCATTTTATGCAGAAGACATGGTATATAATATAGGATTGATTTTAGCCATACAAGGAGGAAAAAGAGAAAAAATTATTGAAGGAACTCCAATTAAATACAGTGACCTCTATACAGGTAATATTATTTTTGCTTAAGAGATAATTATTAGTAAATACTAATTTATTTATTTATTTTAAATTAGAATGTTGGAAGCATGAACCAAATGATCGTCCGAATATGAAAGAAGTCGTCTTGATTCTTAAGTCACTAATTTTTTCTGACCAATGTCATATAATTAATAATTTCAATGATATGATGGAAGGAGAGGAAAATAGTTTATTACAAAAATCATTAGATATAAATGATAATTTGACTCTGGACAATATAATTGAAAACATAAATAATACTACGGATAGTATAACCAATTTCAATTTCAATCCATATCAACAGAAAATGACAGAATCACAGAACGTGAATAACGACTCAGAATTAAATCAAGCCATCATCGAACAAGAAAGATATGCTAGTTCTATTTTACAAGATCAATCATCTAGTATTCAATCAAATATAGTAAATCATGATGTTCAAACAAAATCAAATTCATTTGATTCAACATTTAAAAATAACATTAATCATATAATTGTTGATGAATTAATTGCGGTTATTATCAAAAAGCATGATTTAGGTAATACTTTTGATCAAATTCATGAATTAATTAATCAAAAAATATTACATTTAAATCATATTACAAATAATCTCGTAAGCTGGCTTACAGAAAATCAGGATGAACCAAAATAGGAATAGAAGAAAATATTAGTATTAAGGCATTTGAATTATTTTCAAAAGCTGCAGATGATAATTGTTCAATAGCTCAAGTTTACCTTGCTAAATGTTATAATGATGGATATGGAACAGAGCAAAATAAAGATTTAGCATTTAAATGGTATCAAAGAGCTGCAGAAAATGAAAGTATTATTGGACAATTTTATTTAGGATACTGTTATGAATTTAATATTGGAACTAACTCAACTAAGAATAATAAAAATAAATTTATTGAATGGTATGAGAAAGCAGCCAGTAATGGAAATACAACAGCAAAACTTTATCTTGCAAATTGTTATAGATTAGGAAAAGGAGTAGAAAAAGATGAATCAGTAGCATTTAAATATTACACAATATTATCAGAAGAAATAACAGATGCTCAAATCCAACTTGGAAATTGTTTTTATTATGGAATTGGGACAAGCATGATCGATAAAGCTCAAGCTTATTACTGGTATGAGAAAGCAATCAGTAATGGAAATATTATTGCGAAACATATTCTTGAGCAAAATTATAATAAAAAATTTAGTGCTAAAAAAAATAAAAATATAAAAATTAAAATTTATAAAACAATATACTTTGAAGGATTAAGACAATTTGGAATGAATAACTATAATGGAGAAAATTATAAAAGTGCATTTAACTACTTTCGAAAAGCAGCAGAGAATGGAAATAAATTTGCACAATATAATTTAGGTAATTGTTATAAAAATGGTGAAGGTGTGGAAATAGACGTAAGAAAATCATTAAGAATGTATCAAAAATCAGCTGAACAAGGATATAAAGATGCATTATTTCAACTTGGAGATATTTATAATAAAGGGATCGGAGTTGATATTAATAAAGTTAAAGCGTTTGAATTTTATAAAATTGCTGCTAAAAAAGGACATAATATAGCACAATGTAATCTTGGAATTTTGCATGAGCATGGGGAAGGTACAGAAAAAGACTTAGAAAAAGCTATTTATTGGTACAAGAAAGCGGCAGAAAGTGGATATGAAGTAGCACAATACAATTTAGGTCAATGTTATAAGGATGGTAAAGGGGTAGTACAAAATAAAAGAAAAGCTTTTAAATTATTTCTAAAATCAGCTGAACAGGGATATATAAATGCACAATTTCAACTTGGGAAATGTTATGATTTTGGAATTGGAATTGAAATAAATAAAACAAAAGCATTTGAATTATATAAAATTGCAGCTGAAAAAGGACAAACCAATGCACAATGTGGACTTGCATATTTATATGAAAGTGGTGAAGGTACAGCAAAAGATATAGATAAAGCTATCTACTGGTTTAATATAGCAGCAGAATATGGAGATAAAATAGCACAATATAACTTAGGTCAATGTTATAGATTTGGAAAAGGAGTTGAATATGATAATGATAAAGCTTTTAAATATTTTAAAAAGTCAGCTGATCAAGAATATTTAGTTGCACAATTTCAACTCGGATATTGTTATATTCTAGGAATTGGCGCAATGATAGACATTATGAAAGCAAGTGAATCATTTAAAATTGTGGCAGAAAGTGGTGATAAAGTTGCACAATATATTTTAAGTCAGTGTTATAGATTTGGAAAAGGAATTGAAAAAGACAATGTTAAAGCTTTTGAATATTGTAAAAAATCAGCAGATCAAGGATATTTAAATGCACAATTGCTACTTGGAGAATACTATGATAAGGGAATTGGAATTGAAATTAATAAAACGAAAGCAGTTGAATTATATAAAAAAGTATTTGAATTATATCGAATTTTGGCTGAAAAAGAAAATAGTGTTGCACAATACTATTTTGGCAGTTTATATTACAGTGGTTTTTGCACAGAAATAGATTATAATAAAGCTACTTACTGGTTTTATAAAGCAGCAGTAAATGGTCACGAAGTGGCACAATTTGATATGGGTAATTGTTATATGTTAGGAATAGGCGTTAAAAAAGATGAAATTAAAGCTTTTGAATATTATAAAAAATCGGCTGAAAAAGAATACTTACCTGCTCAAATTGAACTTGGAAAATGTTATTATAAAGGAATTGCAACTGAAGTCAACAAGGCAAAAGCACTTGAGATATATAAAAAACTGTTTGAATTATGTAATAAAGCTGCTGAAAATGAGGAAGGGATAGAACAATATTATTTTGGATATTTGTACTGTAATGGTTATGGAACAAAAAAAGATTTAGATAAATCTATTTATTGGTACCAAAAAGCAGCAGAACAGGACATTGATCTTGCACAATATGAATTAGGCAAATGTTATGAACTAGGAATTGGTATAAATAAAGATGAAGTTAAGGCTTTTGAATTTTATAAAAAATCAACCGAAAATAGATTTATGGAAGCAAAATTTATACTGGGTTATTTTTATATAAATGGTATAGGAACTGAAATTAATAAAGAAAAGGGGTTTGAATTGTATAATGAAGCAGCTGGAAAAGAAAACAGTGATATTATACAATATTATCTTGATACTGGTAATGATGAAATGATAAATAATTTAGATGAAATTGGTAAAATTAGTTATTGGTACCACAAAGCTGCAGAAGAAGACAATAAATATGCATTATATAAATTAGGTGAATGTTATGAATTTGGAAAAGGCGTTAATTTTGATGAAAGAAGAGCATTTGAACTTTATAAAAAATCAGCTGATAAAGGATTTGCAGATGCTCAATGTAAACTTGGACAAATTTATAATCATGGGATTGAAAATAAAATGGCTTCAAAAAGAGAAGATATCAATTCTCAATCAAACCTTGCATCTTATTATGAACAAGGTAAAGGAACTGAAGGAAATGTCGAAAATTCCATTTATTGGTATAAGAAAACTATGAAGATGGATGTCAGATAGTCTAAAAAAGCTTAAATTTATAGTTAAATATTGACAAATTGTGACCTTAGTAAAGGTGTTGAATAGCAGCATATAGTACCAGCTGGCATAAAAATGTTTCCTAATGCAGTTTTCACTTTTGAACATTTGATAAATTAAATGATAATCGGATACATATTCAGGATCATAATTTCACTTCGAAAAAATGGATCATTTTTTACTAGTGTAATCTTGATTCATTAATTAAAAAATAAATGATCAAAGAAAAATTTTTAGCCACAATTACTAACAATTTATTATTTTTAAGTACTGATGTCCTTCAAATCACGAAGCTACCAACTCACGTTAATTATTTTTTATAAGTCAAATTTTCAATTATTACTATATTTTAAGTGATAATAATGGACTATTCTTGAAAGAACTTTTTAAAGATTTATTATCAGATAGATGATAATTATTATAATTATGAAATATTTTAAAGGAATGGATAAAGGATCTTTCTGATAATCAAGAAAATGTTAAAATAAATTTTGAAATAAAGAGATTGATGAAAATCATAAGGAAAATAATAATTGACTCAAGATTAAATGATTAATAGTATTCTTTTATGAACACAACAAGTTTAGTGTGTATAATTCATCGCTATTTACTTATGGTCTGGATTAAAATAATGATCTATATTCTGTACATACAAATATTAGGCTTATGTCTTATCTGTTATATAATTTATTGGTAATCTGGTATTCAGTTCTTTGGCTTAAAATAAATACTACTAAGTAATTCAATTTTCAATTTTTTAATACTACGAATTTTTGATGACACAAATCGGTCACGCAGAACGTGATACCTATTTACGCAAAAGTTATACAATACAATTATTATATAGTAAGTGATAGATTGAATTATTTCCGATTTATCACATAAAAGATTATAGTAAAATGACAATAAATTAATAATTATAGCGACGAGCCACGATTGAGATTTGGCCCTAGACCTATATTCGATTAGTAATCGTTAGATGGAATTTTCTAAAGATACTGACTGAATGTTGATATTATATATCGTAACTAACCTGTTTAGTCGTAACAAAACCAAAGGTGTCTCCTTAATTTCCTCTAAAATCCTTTACCCTCTTTAAAAGTTTTTTTTTCACAGACTGTTGACAATTTTTAATTCTCTATATCACACGAATCATGAGATGGTAATTAAATATACAAATAGTGACAATGAGAGATGCTCACATTTTTAGTAAATTGAAACACGAAAATTATTATTATAATCAACGTTAATATAAAAGGAACAAAAGTATAATGAATTGTCATGGGTTATTTTTATTATAATGATTAATTGATTAGCTATGGTGAGAATAATCCGCAACAGACTTATCATTTAGTTCAAAAATGTAATTAATTTATTCCGCCAACATACTATATATGAATATAATGAATAAATAAGGAAAATATCAATTTATTATATTACACACCATATACACAAAAGTGAGTATAGTAGCAAAGCGAATGTAAATAATAGACAATTTATTCAAAAAAAAATTTCTGCAAGAAATAAATTGGTACAAAACATTAGGGTTCATAAGGAACGAAAATAAATATACCAAATTTCAAAAAAAACATTATTTACGATCATACAATATCAAAAAAAGATTTACAAAATATTACTAGTATATAAATTATTATTTATAGAAAGTATATGGTTTAGAATAAGAATTATGTACAAGATGCAGACAAGAAAAAATATGGGAACATATTTGGATTTGTGATGATGATCATACTATACGAGTTTAATGGTCAAAAGAGACAATGAAGAAACATAACATCGAGATTATAATAAGAATCAATAGTAATTATGAATTAATCCAAGGTCTTATCAATAATAGGAGACAATATAACAAATTTTATTAAAGATATTTAAAATGTTAAAAAAAATATGGGACGAAAGGTGTGAGAGAATTAACAGAAATTGAAAATGAAAGGAATATATATAATAAATCAAGGAAGGAAAATCAGATAATAATAGAAAAAACGAAAATCAGGGAGTACAAAATATTTATGACGTCAATAATGAAGAAATCAATAATTCACATTCTCTTTATACTGCTGGCGCTAAAATCATACCATAAAAGTTTAAATCACATGAAATTAGAAAGATTTCCTGTAACATACCGTCATGGAGTATTTTCGGTAGTACAAAATAATGCAGACGCTTAATATTTATATAAAATACTCCGTTAAAATTAACACAAATTATTATTATTGTCAAGAATGTCAAAAGAAACGAAAGAAACCAATATTAAAGAATCAAACATTTATATTGATTGGTTAGAAAAATCAATTATAAATGATTACATCAGTTATTTCAATTATTCAGATTTTAAAAATTTAAAACAGTTAGGAATTGGTTCATATGGAAGCGTCTTTCGTGCAAATTGGAAAAATTCTGATGGTTTTTTCGCTATAAAAATTTTCAATAATGAAATATCGCCTAAAGAAGTTGTTAATGAGGTATGTAATTTACAATAGTGTAATATTTCTAAACATTAATTATTATATATAAATCTATAATATTTTTTTATACTGTAGATAAAGTTACACACAGAATCGATCGCTAATGAAAATATTTTACGATTTTGTGGTATCACAAAAATAACTGGTAAGTAATACTAACATGTAACACGTATTGTATTTTAAGTAAGATATATGTTTAATTGTTTATTTTCTTTATGTTTTATTCAGAAAATAAATATTCATTAGTTTTGGAATATGCCGATAGTGATACACTAAATATTTATTTAAATTTGCATATTAATGATCTCGATTGGAACGACAAATATCGATTATCGTTTCAGCTTGCAAGTGCTGTGTCATTTTTACATGAACGTGATATTATTCATCGTGACTTGGTAATATCTACTTTTTAATTATATTTATATATATGTGTTTATTATAAAAATGCGCTGAATAGATCCTTTTTTGCGCGATTATAGCATGCAAATAATGTACTTATACATCAGAAAAAGATAAAGTTGACAGACTTTGGATTATCAAGAAAAATTGCTGAACCGTCAAGCAATAATGTATCTAAAGTATTTGGGATAATACCTTTTGTTGACCCAAAAAAGTTAAATGATCAAAGTTACAAATTAAACAAAAAATCTGATGTATATAGTATTGGGGTTTTATTATGGCAAATTTCAAGCGGAATTCAACCATTTTCTTATGATGATTATAACGCGAATTTAATCTTGTCTATAGTAAATGGAAAAAGAGAAGAAATTATTGATGACACACCCATTAATTATAGTAACTTATATACAAGTAATGAATTTTTATAATATTTATTTGTTATTGAGAAATTTACTAATAATACTAATTTATTTTAATAATTAGAATGCTGGGAATATAATCCCGATAAACGTCCGAACATGCAACAAGTTGTTATGATTCTTGAATCATTAATTTTTCCTCACCAATATCATGAAAATATCAATAAAATGGATAATTCATTACAGAAACCTTCAATCACGAATGATGGTCCAGATATAATTGATAGTTTAAATACAAATGATAATTCAAATACAAATAATGATTCAAATAATGATTTAGATATAAACAATTTAAATAATATAACAAATATTATTAATAGGGCACAAAATCAAGCATCTAGTCAATTAAGTCAATCAGTAGAGACAATGGGTCGGAAAAATAATCAATCAAAGGCGATTGAAGTAATAGCTAAAAAAGAACATGACACTATACAAAATATCGGTGAAAATGGTAAAAGTACAGAAAAGGATCTAGAAAAGGCTATTTACTGGTATAATAAGGCAATGAAAAATAATGATGAAACAAAATACATGAATTTGTGGCTTTTATATCAAAATATGGGGATAGATGATCTTAGGCGCTTTGAATATTTTACAGAATTAGCTAATCAAGGAAATTTAAATGCTCAATGTAATCTTGGGTATTATTATACTAGAGGAATTGGAATTGGGGTCAATAAAACTAAAGCATTTGAATCATATAAAATAGCAGCTGAAAAAGGGCATGTTTCCGCACAAAATAACCTTGGAGCTTTATATAGAAATGGTGAAGGCACAGAAAAGGATTTTCGTAAAGCTTTTTACTGGTTTGATGAAGCAGCAAAAAATGGACACAAATTTGCACAATATAACCTTGGATGTTGTTATTATGAAGGAATTGGAACTGAAATTGATAAATCAAAAGCATTCGAATTATATAAAAAGGCAGCTGAAAAAAGATGTACTCTTGCGCAATATAACCTTGGAGCTTTATATGAAAATGGTGAAGGTACAGAAAAAGATTTAGATAAAGCTATTTACTGGTATAAAAAAGCAGCGGGAAGTGGTAATAAAAAAGCACTATATCATCTAGGTTGTTTGGGTATATGTACTGAAAAAAATGAAACTAAAGCTTTTGAATATTATAAAGAATGAGCTGAAAGAGACTTTGCAGAAACCTGTGATTTTTTACCACACAGCTAAGTAATCGCTATCAAATTACAACGATCTAGTATCGGACACGTGATGATTGTAGTGTTGGACTATCTCGTGAAACCATCGATGACATGCTTATACGAAGTCGTAACATAGTCTTAAATAAATAGTAAATATCATTGAAAATTAGCTGAAACAATAAATATGATACATTTTTTTTGATGCATTAGATATTATTTAACAATGAATTACCGGGTTAAAAAAATAAAGTTATGTAATAAATTTCAACATTTCATTTAATAAAAA
>NQWY01011171.1:0-16009 GCA_019425655.1 Rhizophagus prolifer
AAGTATCGTTTAAAAAAACTCAAAACTCCTTTATTTTTTTTTTTTTTCCTTTACTCTTCTATTTTACAAAAAAAATAAAAGTTCTACATTTATTTTAATATCTCTGGCCTTTAGACGTTTATAATTATGGCCTCAACCGGTCAATCTTGCATTCATAAATTAGGCCAAGCAAACGAGCAAACATGGTTACAGATGGGTAGGTGTTGATTAAACACCAAAGAAAAAGGATGTAGTTAGAATTGCAAGCATTCTAAACACGAGTGACTTCACTTGTAAAGACTAAAGCTTGTTTGTTTATATAAAACCGTTATACACTTATTTTCGTCTAGTACCTTTTATAATAATAGTTTAGTTGTACGATGTTTGTACTTTTATGTATTTTATTGAGCGAAAGTATTTAACAAGTTTTCTAATTTTCGCTAGAAATTCTCCTTACAATTTTAGTTATAATAACGCGCCTTATTTTTTACCACGTTATTTTACAAATAAATTTATTCATATTTTTTACTAATGTTATCATTTCTTTCGTTTATTATAGGTAATGCAGCAGAACTGATGCATGAATACGATCGAGCCATGACTGCTTACGAGTCAGCTTTGCGTCATAATGCTTATTCTGTTACAGCTTTATCAAGTATAGCTTCACTTTGTCGGGGTAGAGAACAATTTCCAAAGGTAATAATTTTATTTTTATTAGATTATATTCTAAAATGATGAATTTTGTTCCTATTAATTGAATGATTTAATTTTTGCATTTCAATTTATAGGCTGTTGAATATTTTCAAAGGATATTAGCTATTGATCAAGCAAATGGAGAAATTTGGGGTGCATTAGGTAAATTCATAATCCTACATCTTACTAAGAGTATTTCTCTTTTCTTTATACTTATACCATTTCTATCTATATCTTAGGTCATTGCTATTTAATGATGGATGACCTACAGAAAGCTTATAATGCTTACCAACAGGCTCTTTATCATTTACCTAATCCCAAAGTAAGTTTTTATCATAAATTATTTGTGATAATCTTCTTATTTTTATTTTATTAATGAGATTTAAATATAAATCATAACTAATATTATATAGGAACCAAAACTTTGGTATGGAATTGGTATTTTATATGATCGTTATGGCTCACTTGAACATGCCGAAGAAGCCTTTTCTCAAGTAATGAGAATGGAACCAAAATTTGAAAAAGCCAATGAAATTTATTTTAGACTTGGTATCATATATAAACAACAACAAAAATATGATCAAAGTTTGGAAGTAAGTTTTAACATTTTGGAAATTTCATTATAGTTAAGTTGGTTTATCATATTCTAATTAAATTAATTTATTATATAGTGTTTTAAATACATTCTCTATAACCCACCAAAACCTTTAACCGAAGTTGATATTTGGTTTCAAATTGGTCATGTATATGAACAGCAAAAGAATGTAAGAATCCGCATTTAATTATAGTTTAGGAATGTTTATTTATTTTCCCAAGTTATTTATCAAATTTTAATATTGTCCCGTGTTTATAGTTTGTAGCTGCTAAAGAGGCTTATGAACGTGTTTTAGCCGACAATCCAAACCACGCCAAAGTGCTTCAGCAATTAGGATGGCTTTATCATCAACAAAGTGCAAGCTTCAATAATCAAGATTTGGCTATTTCATATCTAACAAAATCATTGGAATCCGGTAAATAACAATTTTAAATGATAATAAAAAAAAAAAAATTATTTAATTGTGATTTCCTTAAATTTAGATGGGACTGATGCACAGTCTTGGTATCTTCTTGGACGTTGTTATATGGCACAACAAAAATATAACAAGGCTTATGAAGCATATCAACAAGCCGTGTAAGTATTTCTTTAATTCTCACATCACTAAAATATTTGAATTTTTTTTAAAACGTTTTTTTTTTTTAATATTTCAATATAGATATCGAGATTCACGTAATCCTACGTTTTGGTGTTCTATTGGTGTCCTTTACTATCAAATTAATCAGGTAATTTAATCAAACTAAAATCATGTTTTCCAATAGTTCCGGGATGCCTTGGATGCTTATAGTAGAGCAATTCGGTTGAATCCATTTATTAGTGAAGTTTGGTATGATCTAGGAACACTGTATGAATCTTGTAACAATCAAATCAATGACGCGTTGGATGCCTATCAACGTGCAGCTGAATTGGATCCTACAAACCCTCATATAAAGCAAAGGTTACAAATGTTAAGAACTCAACAAGTTCAAGGAGGACAAACTGGAACTGCACCAATTCCTCAGGATGTTAACCCTCAATCTTATCAACAATTAAATGGTCCTCCACCAATGCTCGGTAATCCTCCAACCTTTGCTCAACCAACTCCTGGACCACAAGGAC
This sequence comes from Rhizophagus prolifer, assembly GCA_019425655.1. Classification (NCBI taxonomy): domain Eukaryota; kingdom Fungi; phylum Glomeromycota; class Glomeromycetes; order Glomerales; family Glomeraceae; genus Rhizophagus; species Rhizophagus prolifer. The sequence continues at coordinate 2,366 of NQWY01011171.1, forward strand.
CTCCCGGTATGCCAACGTATGGAAGTAGACATGACAATAGACAAAATCATCCACAAATCCCCATTTCATTATCAGCTCTTCATCATGGTGATAGTAATCATCGTGACTTACCTCCAATGTCAAGAAGTGATCTGCAAATGCAAAGAAGTGATTTACCTCCTATGTCAGCACCAATGTCAATCTCAAGAAGAAGTCCAGGTCCCTCTGGATCTTATACTTCTCAACCACCATCTCATCTTCGCGAACCAAGACCACCTACTCCTCCAAGTCAACAACATCCTATAAATAATTCAATTATGTCTCAATCTGATCCAAGGTCTTTAGCTCCCCATCAATCTCAACAACCACGTTCAGATAAACGTCAATCACCACCTCCGACGCTTCCTCAAATTCAAGATGAAAGACGTTCAAGATATTCTCCTCCATTGCGTCCTACTTACCCTACTTCACCAAGAATGGGAGCAAGTGAACACGGTAACTCGCAACACTCAGGTTATCATCAACAATCTCATCATGAAATTTCGCATCATTCTCCTCCGATTGTTGATCGTCGTGATCCTGATATATATGATCATAATAAGATTAAAAATAATTCGGAACAATTATCATCGAACCACGAACCTCATTCTTCGCATCTTTCTCACCTTGAATATCGAGAAACTCCATCTAAACCCGAGGAACCTCCAGTCTCTAATAGTCTTGATCATGGTTCAAGAGGAGTAAATATCTTGAATACTCCACATCAAATTAACCAACATGATAATAGAATTGGTGGCTCAATTGAAGACAAAGGAATGCCACCATTTTCTTTCCGTCAAGATGGTCATAGTCGTCCTCCTATTTTATCAGAGATCAAATCTCCTGAAGGACCTTCACAAGAGCAACGTCCACCCACAGTTAACTTAGATTCTCCTGTTAGAGAAAATTATGGTAGTCCAACTTATAGCGAATCTGGTGAAAATCAACGTAAATCCTCAATCGATCAACATTCTAATCGAGGAACTTCAGAATTGCCGAGAGAACTAAAGCTTCCATTCCCAGAGGAACAACAGCAACAACAAAGTTCGCATTCTCCTAGTGAAACAACAACTTTACCGCGTATTATAGATAATAATCAATCGAATAGTCCTTCTAGTCCTCGTGAAAACGATCTTAATAAACCAATATTACCATCAATAAGAAATAACGCACGTCAAGTTGATGAGGATTATGATGATACACCAGTAGATTTAGTTAATGAAAGTGGAACATCATCCGCAGGACAAAAAAGACCTTATTCACCAACGCCAAAAGGAGAAAATGATATTGAAAATCAGGATGATCCTACTAGTAAGCGACCTAAAACTTCATCGCCTGCTTCACCGACATCGTCACATTCAGAACAAATAAGAGAGAGGCGAAAATCTTCTGAACAAAGTGCTAGTGGAACACAATCGCCTAGATCATCAGAATTAGATTAATTTTATAAATTGTACCCAATAATATACTTTTTTTTCCATTAATGAGAATATGTAAAAGAATAAAGATAAGGGGAGAATGATCTTTCACAAATAATTTACGATCGTAGCGATTAAATTGGCTTTTTAGTTCTTACTACCTATGAAATTCGTTATGATATGGAAAGTCAACAAACATGTAAGGTATATTTCCTTTAAGAAAAATGGAAATTATTTTGCATATGTACCTATGATAAAAAGTATTGGTTGGTTGGGTGGGAAATTACAAATATAATACTAATAGTATTTTCAATTGCAATAAATTAGCAATTAGTAGTAGTTAATAGTTATTTTAGTACATTTTGTAGCAACAATTAAATATGAAAAAATAAGTTAATTAGTAAGTAGTGTAATTAGTTATGTATATGTTTGATAAATAAAGGACATTTATTAATATAAACCAATTAAAAATTAGGCGCAGTACATGACTTTTTTTTTCTATTATATCATTTTTTTTAAAACAATGATTGTCAATGAATAAGGTATAGTTTGTCTAAATATAGATAAGGATATGATCGTAAATTACATAATTTTAGTAATAGCCATATCTGGAATAACTTAAATAATCAGCCGATGATAAAGATAGTTCTCCGTAAATTTTCCCCACACAAAATATTTTTACCGGTCATGTTTGACTAAGTACTAAAAGGATAAATTTGTTGCAGCAACCCCTCAGATTGTACGTGATTACGTCTTCTGATATCACTTCACTTATCAAAATTTGGTTAGTAAACAATTGATTCCCATGCAAGATATTGTAACGGAATTAAGTTAATACAGAAGTGGTGCTATTTAATGCATTATTTTTCATTGACAAGTTTTATTTGTTGTAATTTTTGGATATATGAAACCAAAATAAGCTTCACTTACGAAAGTTCTAGCAATAATGGCTATTATTTAATATACACATGCATTAGTAATAATCTACTAGTATAATTATAGTAAATTTTTTAGGATAAATGTTGATTGTTATTTCCGATTGAAATTTTTTTTTTTTTTTTCCAATAATTAAGCATGTGAATACCAAACATGTTCTTTGAATAGATTTTATATTCTTATTTCAACTTATTTAAGAACAATACTAGATTATAAAACGTGAATCAATTAGCGATATTAATTTCAACATCTTAATTTATCTTATGGTTATACCTTACTTTTCCCTCAGTTGGTAAGAACGACTAGTATAGTTGTCAATTTAAATTAAGTCTTGAATAGTTACATGTTGACATCACACCTTCCCTTTATCCTCTTCATTGAAAGGTAATTGCACGTGCGCAGCCGCTCTGATGCAAGCGGTATATAAGTAATTAGTTGCAGTATTAATTTCATAACTGAAGTTTCTATGCATTGTTTGCATTGTCTGTGTTCCATGAGTTCATGAGTTCAGACGATTTTATGTAACACAATTTTTATTGGTTGAAATTAATCGGTTTTAAGATATCAGTGATACTCGAACATATATGACATATAATAACCTTTTTCTTCTTACATTTTTTTATTCGTTTTTTAAATTTAAATCTATATTTCATATATATTATTTTGATCTTTTCATTTACTGCATCCTTTTCGGTCCTTTCTTCTTTTTCAAGTTCTCATTTAAGAAATGATTCATTATCCCAAAATGAATTATTAGATGGATTTTTATTAGTTAGACCCGTTTGGGTTGATGATGAGACTGTTAAAAATTGTAAAGGTTGTGGAATTGGGTTTACTACTATTAGAAGGAAGGTTGGTCAAATAAAAATTTTAAAGATTAATTTATTTAGTGAATACTTAGCGGAATATGTAAAACAATGTTATTTTTATTTGAAAATTTTATTTGATCTAATAAAATTCCTTTTTTTTTTGTGATCCAGCATCATTGTCGTCAATGGTAAGCAAAAATTTCTTTTAAAATTAGCTGATATTGATTTATTATAAATAAACAAAATATTTTAATAGAAATTTCTTTTTAAAGTGGAAATATTTTTTGTCAAGAATGTACATCGAGAAAAATTTCATTGCCTCAGTTTGGTTATATAACACCTGAAAGAATCTGTAACGAATGTTTTGAAATTGCTTATCTTGTTGGATATATAATTTCAGATGAACAATCTACTCAAGTACATTAATTATCATTCATCTTAATGAATATTATGGGTTATTGTAAAAAAAAAACCTTAAACAAAGAAATTCAATTTTTATAATATTTAGACACATGGTGCAAGAGGGTTACTAGATATCGTGGAACGTGGAAACGGTGAATGATTTATACACCTTTAATTGAATAATATTTTTTTGAGAAACTTATACTTTATTATTATTTTTTTTTATAGAACACGAATTGACTACTTTCATTACTTATGGTGGATTAGATGCATTAGTTTACTTATGTAGAGCATTACATACAAATGACTTACATCAATTAGGAACAACAGCACTAACTAATCTTTCAGGTTACGGTAACTAAGATTCAAATTTATTCCTTTTTTTTTAGCTCTTTATTAACAAAAAAAACTCTTCATTAAATTTTAGAATCATTTAAACCTTATATTATTATGAAAGGGGGACTTCCTTATTTATATAATCTAATATTATTTTATTATAGTAAGATAAATTCAGATACTTCATCATCTGATTCTTCAAATACAGCAAAATTTTTAGACTCTGCTTCTACTATTATTTTAAATATTGGAAATATCCTTTATTCATTATCGATTTCGGGTAGAGTAATATTAAAATATCATAAAATTCCGGTTTTTTATTTTTATTTTAAATATTTTTTTTAAAAAATGTTATATAACTATATTTAATAGGGTCTTTATGTCAAAGGATGTTGATAGATGTTGGATCATTGGAAGCAATAATGAAATTAGCAAGTTTTCAATTAGGAAATTCAGCAGGAGATGAAGCGTCAGATGAAGATATACTTCTAGCTTATGAAGAAATGCATTTACGCGTTGAATTAGCAAGAGGTTTAGCTGCAAAGACTATTTCATGTTTGGCAATTAATCGTAAGTAACTTTTTAACATATGTATATTATTATTTTGAATAAAATTTATTGATTTTCAATAAAATTCTTTAGCATCACATCAACTATTAATATTTGAAAATCCTAGAATTGGATTAGACAAATTGATGGATTTGTTAAATTCTAGTACATATGAAGTTCGTAAATATGCTGCCAAATCTATAGCATATTTATCACTAAGAAACGGTAAAGTTGTAATTTTTATTTATAGGAAAATATGTTGCAAAAATTAACTTTTTTTTTTAAAAAAAAAATTTTCTAGATAAGTATAAATCTGCTTTAATCAAAGATGGTAGAGTTAAGATATTAACTTCTGTTATTGAACTTGTTGATGAAAATTTAGCAAAAGCAAATCAAGTTACAATATCACATACATGTTGTGCAATGGTAAGTTTATAAAAAATTTTTTTTCTGAATTTTTTAATTTATAATAAGTTATTAATCTATCGTTTTTTAAAGGCTAATTTGGCAACGAATGGTAATTTGATAAACACTTTTTTTGGCCGAATCACAACAACTTTTAATTAGTCAACCATCTTTATTATCAAATTTATGTCAAGTTGTTAGTTATTTTATTATGGATAAAGAAATTCAGAGGTAAATAGTTAAAAAAATGATGTTTAATAATAATAATGGATTGTAAAACTATTAAATTTACTTTTATATAAATAGGCATGTAGCACGATTATTGGCGAATTTTGCACTATATGGTAAAAATAATAATTATCTTAGTGATTTTTACATTTGTATGAATTTTATATTAATATTTTTTTGTCTTTAAAAGAGGAGAATAAGACACGTATGTTATTTTATCCAATGACTGTGATGCAAAATGAAAAAGAAACAACAGATGAAGAAGCGGAAAAAGTAGTAGAAAAAGTAGTAGAACAAGAAGTAGAACAAGAAGTAGAACAAGAAGTAGAAGAACAAGAAGTAGAACAAGATAATAATGAACAACAGTTAGAAGAATCCTTTGGTAGTATTGTACCTACACTTATTGCTATCGGAGATTCACCTGTTGCTGACGTAGAAATTCAAAGACATATTGTTAGAGCTTTAGATAATTTATCAACTGAAGGTAATATATAAAATAAAAAGTATAATGTATATTTACTCCTATTAATTTTTTTTTTAAAAAAAAAATTAGTTCCTTCTATGTCACATTCAAAATTATTACCATGTTTACCATTAATTAATCGTATATTGGATACAATTAAAGATGAGGATATACGTAAGCGTGCAACGCATGTATTAAATAAATTATCCCCACCATTACCTTCCATACCAATTTCTTCCCCATTTAATTTAAATAATGATCAACAACATTATTTTCAACAAGAATATGATGATGATATTTCTCATTTTTATGGTCAACCTCAAAATACAAGTGACTTATCTTTAAATGAAAATAATTTAACAAAGACAAAGGTAAAACTTGAGAATAATACTACAACTACAAAAATAACAAATGTAGATGATTCAAATTTAATTGAATCTTATTTGGTTCCTGTTGAAAATCTTATTTTACTTGACGATAACCCTGGCGTGGAGACCTTGTCTACTTTGGATAACCCACCAAAATTGCCACCTATTAGACAAAATAGTGGAACTTTACCCACACTATTAAACCAATTTTCATTTGATAATTAATCTATATAATTTTTTACAGATCTAATTAATAAATTGATAAATACTTGATAGATACAAATATTTAACTTTTATTGTAAATTATATTGAAATTTACAAAATTATTATATTATTTCCTAAAGGGTATATACAACAGAATCATCCTTTCGGTACTCTTTTCCCATCCAAATCAGTATATGGATTATTATCAAAAATAAGAAAGGATGTGGTTTTTTTAAGTAAGTATAATTCAAAAAAAGTCTTTTTATAAATCTTGTTTCAAATGATCGTTTGCGTCAACTAAAATATTATTTGTAGATTTATTATCTAAAGAATTTTTGTTTGTGTCATTATTATAATTGTTAATAGAATTTGGTGGTGAAATAGTAGTATAAGATGTTGGTGATGTTGTAAATGGTGGCGGTGATGTTGGATAATAGTTTTGCTTATTGTGTAATCTTGCATCCAATGCTTTTAATGCTATTGCTCTATCAAATTAAAAGATTTACGCGTAAGAAAACATCAGGGATGATGAAAAATTATAACCAATACTTGTAACTAATTGTGTAACCAAATTACCTTCTTCTTTCGGCTTCGGCCCTTGCACTACCTGGCATAGCAGGTGCTAAACTTGTTGGAAGGCTTTCCAAATCCATAGCAAATCTCTTTCTCTGTATTGGTTTACAACATCTTAACATTACTAAAATATTAAATACCATAGTAGAGATCAATTTGATGGCAGGTCTAAGTAAGTAATAAAAAAACAGGTGAACAGATAAAAATTAGCAATTAATGATTTTTTTTTTTTAAAAAAAAAATAAGACGAAAGTAAAAAAAATACTCAACTGAATAAATTCAGGAAAGAAACTGGCAAAAGAAAAAGTTTCACTACGATCTCCACGTGAACCATCTTGGTATTTATAAAATCTTAAATGAATCCAAGAAATAAAACTACCATAAAGTACTAAGAGAAATTGTGGTTGTGATTCACTTGGTAGATGTTTTACTCTACAAAATGTCAGTCTAGTTAAATGTTCTGGCATAAGTTGTTTTAACCCCACTAGAGATCCACCAATTAATCCAATCATTCCATTTATTTGTACATTATATCTAAATTAACATAAAGGGATTGACGCGTAAGTAATAAATTAAAAATTAAAAATTTAGTAAATATGAACGAACTTACAAGTAAAATGTATCCCCTGTGATCTTGTATTCACATAGATATGTTAAAAAAGCACATATATTAGCTCCAATTATAACGATTCCTATAAACTTTAAAAAATCTTTCGATCCCCATGCTCTTTCTAAATATTTTCCATTCACGAGTATTACAAGAACACTTCCTACGAACTATTTCAAAAAAGGAATAAATAAAATTCAAGGAAAAAACATTATATATAGTACTTACTCCCATTAAATTAGTTTCTAGAAATCCTGCTGTTAAAAACGTCCAAAATTTTCGAAGTGCATAACCTGGTACTAGTGCCATGTCAGGTAAAATATTTGAAGAAAAATTAGGTTCTTCTTCATTTTCCCCTCCATTATCTTGCCATTGTTTTACTCTTTGTACTGTTCCAAGTCCCGATAGAATAACTATTATAATTGCAATTACTTTAACTGTTGGAGGTATATTAATAAACGCTGTCTAAAGTAGAATCCCGGCTTGTAAATAAAAGTTCGAATTATAAACAAACAAAACTAAGAGATTTATATTTACCCTCAAACTCAGCATTTTTTTAGGTAATACTCCGATTTTAGAAAAAACAGATGAAGCTTTTTTATACAATGTAATTAATGTAAACAATATTTCTAATTGGTTCATATTATAATGTCTCACGATATTAACGTTATAAATCCTGATTGGAAGGATTTGCTCAACTGCCGATTATAACATTTATAACATTCACATTTCACATTAACAAGTTCTTTATATGTCATTTGCCATGAAGCTCTACACTAATTATAACTAGAGGGAAATTTATATAATAGATTTAACTGATGACTTGGAATTTAACCAATGAAATTTTTTAATTAAAAATTTGAGAGTTGGACTTGGGCTAATTTAATAAAATTATAATTAAAAAATTTTTTATTTAAAAAAGATATTTTTATTGAACCAATTTAATTTTTAAATAAATTGTATTATACAAAAATATAAGGAATTCAATTTGAAGACGTAGAATTGTTAAATATTAATTTGATTAAAAAATAGCTAATGACTTCATGATGGACCATGTAATTTTTCTAATGATTTAACACCCTCTTCTTCCCATTCCTGTTTTGTAATCCACCATGACTGTTTATCTTTCATAATGTTAGCTAGGACAGCACCTCCAAGGAAAACCATATGTTTACGCCTGGGTGGATCTTCAATTCGAATTTTTAATTTCTGATTATTTCATTAACACACTCACCTTTAATATTGAAGTATCTCCTTTTGCTACCCTTTCCAAATACAGTTGTTTAAGTTCTTTTTCAAGACGACTTGGTAAACCCGGGTACATAGATGAACCTCCAGATAAAACAATATGTCTATATAATTCAGGACGAACATCTATAGCAGCATCTTGAATGGATTCAAAAAGCATTTCTGCAACACCCGGCTTTTCTACATCAATCAAATGGGGCTGGAACATACATTCAGGTGCCTCAAATCGTTCAGAACCAACTTTAATAACTCGACCGTCAGGTAGTGTATAATTTTCTACTAGAACTGTAGTTTCATTTGCCAATTTTTGGTCTAAAGGAATATCGTAACTATTTTGACATTCATGATTAACCATGAATTTAAACAAAATTGAAAACGAAATATTTGCTTAATAATTTACTCTACCTTACATAACAGAGTTTCTCCTTAATTTGTCTCACAGTTTCGAAATCTGCTGTTCTATTAAATGCATATCCTCTTAATAAAAGTAACTTTATGAGGTAGCGCGTTACATCACGACCAGCAATATCTAATCGACGTGTTTGATGTGTCTGGGCGTACCCATCATAAATTGGAACAATGTGTGTCACACCATCACCAGAATCAACTACTACTCCAGTAAGGAGACCTGTTTAATAAATTAAAGAATTTTTGGTCAAATATTTAAATTTATTAAACAGTTTTATGATAAATAATTAATTTACCTTGAGCATATAAAGTAAGCACAGCCTGAATAGAAACGTAAACTCCCTGAAAACCATATTCTTCAAACATAATTTGTACCATCTCTCTTCTATTCTTTAATGGATTCATTGGTGGCTCCGTCAACAAAACTTTGCAATCTTTTGGATCTACTTTTAATTTTTCATTAAAAGTATAATCCCATAAATGTTTCATATCCTCCCATATCTTTATGATCCCATTTTCCATTGGATATGACATTTGTAAAATTGATCGAAGTTTAGCAGCTTCATCACCAACCATGATATCTTTCACTTCTACGTTGCCAACTTTTTCTTCTGCACGAAGAATTGGTCTTCCAACAACAGAAGGAAATACATGATCAGGGAAATTAGAGCCAGCATAACCAACCTTGACAAACTAATAAAAAAGGAGAATTTTGAGAGAGGTTCAAAATATTTAAAATATTCGAAATATTCGCAATTAAAAGTTATTTGTTCTGCGGGAACATATTATTTCATATGGCCACGTAATATAATAACTGACTCACCCCTGTTCCATTATCGACAACTAACGTTTTTGAGGCGTCCATGTCCTTTTTACCTGCGAACTGCGAAAATTTGCGGTTCAAATTTTATTATAAATTGTGATACTTAATATTTAATCAATGACACGATTTCAAAGTGATACAAGTGATATAAAGTTGGTGTTAACGAATTCTCAAGTAATTTTTTTACATAACATCATGTGTCTTGTTGCGCAGTAAATACGATTGATCTCACATGACATTATTATTTTTAGGTATACATCGAGTCGCTCTGTCATCGCCATTCAAATACCAATGATCTTTTTTGCATAATTAAAGTAACCGCAAGTAGTTCTGGCCTTCTAGGATGGTAAAGTGAATTAGTAAAGACGATATAAAATAAATTTAATGAGAGTCTATGCTATCGTGTGCTATAGTATGCTTCTAAGCGTGATTTACGTTCCTCTTTCGATAGTTTCTTCTGGGTTGATCATTTTACTGATGTTTTTGAAGTTCGAGGTGTAGGCAGAGTATGTAGATGATATGTTCACCTTAGCTGAGAAGTAGATAGTAAATTTTCTTCAGACAAGATTTTGAGATTGAAATAAAAATACCTAACCAAAACCCCCATCATCCTCTAAGTAAGCTATTCAGATTATGCAATTAATTTTGTATTTATTACAAGCAATTTACAAGTGTTTTTACATTATAAAGCAATCTACAAATATTAAAGCAATTTACAAATATACAAATATTTTACATTACAAGTGCCTTGGATTGTGTGTTAGCAATAATAAGTCAAATCCTCAAATAGATTGTGCGTTAGCAATAAATGGTGACCACCAAATCCTTAATATAACCGAAGAATAGATGACGCAATAAATTTAGATACCTCCAGTCCAATATTTATAAAGTTGACTGTTAAAACAGAGAACCACCGCAAGTGATAATCCTAATAGTGATGGTATAAGAATAATTAAATCATGTACTTTATTGTAAATAATTCCAGTTCACTCTATCTTTATCATCAAAAGTATAAACTTGATTATATAATAGACCCAATTTAACATTAAACTGAAAACTGATGATTCCTCGCTTGTAAAGTAAACTGCACTTCCTATACAAATGGAAATTGTAATAATTGTGCAGATGGAGAATGACATCAGTTCCCAAAATATTTCTTATATGGTTTCATGGGAAAAAAAAGTGACGAAAAACTTTTCAGTGTGTATATTGATGAATGAGTGTGTGAGGGTGCGATAGTCGCGATGATATTTTATAAATGTACTGATTTCTTTCGATCATCTGAAATCATAATTTTTTAAAGAAATAATTAAAAAAAAAAGTTTTTATAGATAAGATAAATTTTGTATCACATGATAATTGGCATAATGAAAATTTAACTAGCCCAGTGCCCCAGTCACACTGACAAAAATTTCAGTCACGTGACTGAGATTTATTCTTTCTCACTGTTTATATTTATCTGAGGGACTTCATTATTTTTTTGAACTTATTCACCACATATTAATTGTCACCGGTTTTGTTGGGCTAGTAAAATTCTTTCACCTCCACATAGGGTTGGCAAATGCACCTCTGTTTTGTGAGCAGCGACTTAGATTTTTTTGAGTGGCCTGATCTCTAATTGTCACTGTGTCTAGAGAAAACGCGTCTCACTACGCGACTACGCGACTAACACTTAATACATATGATACATATGACAAAAAAAAAACGTTTTCTGAGCGTCACTCGAAGTAATTGGATTTTACCTTCTCTTTCAGAAGGAATCCTACAAACTGCAGCAGGATCTCGATAATCTAACTAAATATAGTTCGGAGGAATCGAAGAAACTGCCAACCGCTTGAAAGAAACTTTTACGGTAAGTTGTTTTTTATAATTATTCTCTGTAAAAGTGATTAGCAGAGGGAGCTCTCATAGCTACGGTGACAATGGAATGCTGTCTACCTTACGGTCGGAAAGTCCGCTATGAGAAAACGGAACCCTGTACAACTACGGTGGACAATGGAATGCTGTCTACCTTATGGTCGGAAAGTCCGTTGTACCTGCTTTCCGCGGTGTACTAATTCCGCGTGTACTAAGAGAGACCATACATTTAATTCCTTATTTTTTTTTTTTACTTTTCAACAAAATTGAGCCGAATGAACGAATACAGGATCAGTTTCAGACCGCAGAGGTTGTGGTTTTTTACTTGTTCTAGTAAAGGGCTCTATATTGATTGGTATTTCTTTTTACCGGCTGCAAGTTGAAACTACTAATTCGCTAATAGATATCTCCACAAAAATCTTTGCATCAACAATTGGGAACGTTTATTCTGCTGTTGAAAATGTTAACAATACAAACAATACACTGGTATGAAATATTGTTGAAATAAACAATGATAATTAATTATGTTTTTTAATTATAACGGAAGCAATGTTTGTTCTTAACCCTTTCTTTTGTATTTAGTCCGGTGATTTCCAGCCTCCAAAAAAGCGGAAAAAGCAGTTATCACTTTCGAAAAAGGTTAGTATATTGATAAGACCTTATGTTGTCTCGAATTTTATGCGAACACTTCTTAATGACTACTTTCTTATATATACAGGACAATGAACCAGTCAAATCGACTGCTTCAGAGAAGGTTGCAACCCATGATAAGAAGCGGATTCCTCACTACTATTTGTCGTATGAACAGGTAAAAACCACCAGCAGGAATATGGATCCATCCATTAGCTCATCATCGTCTAGTAGAGGGGGTGTAGAAATAAATAGCCCTGGGTCAAGCGTTCCAACCCGTCAAATGTGTCCTTGTTTAATCGGTAAATAAACATGTCTAGTAAAGTTAATTTGTATTCCTGTAATATATTATTAACTAATGTGACAGCCAGGAAAAAAGCCATGAAGGTCAAGATCCATTAGACATCGACATTTCGAAAATCGAAGTATGGTTTCCATAATATTGTTAATGTGTGTCTATGTCACTTACTAAAGGGTGAATCTGGTCAGATTTTAACAAGGTTAAGGATGAAATCTCACCTGGAAAATTACAAGATTTTGTGTTTATTCGATGCTGAATTTCCTTATACGAAAAACTCTTTGAAACATTATCCACGGACCAGGCTGACATATTGAAGAGTAAATGGGCGCAGGCGATCCCCTGTAAAAAAATTTTATTCCGTTTTATTAATAAATAATCATCTCATATTAACGGAATACATATGGAAATTTTACTGAAAAATAACATTAAATCATTTAATCGATAAAACTGATAATAAACTAATAGAAAACTGAGGATTTATTTAATAATAAAACAATAAAATGAATAAATTCCGGATAAAATACTGACAACAAACTGACAAATTATTGAAAATTAATTAATAATAAAATGTATAAAGTTTGGATAAAACACTGAGAATTTATTAAATAATAAAACAGACAAAATTCATATAAAATACTGAGCGTCTAATATGTATAATAAATTAATAAAAACTATAAAAACTGAAATTTACTGACAAAAATTCTTGTCTTTTGTAAATATTTCACCCATCTAACTCCGCGTCAAACTCTTTGACCAGCGCATCATTAGAATAAAGTCTCCGAAGCTTCATTCTTAATAACATTATCATTAACAAATTTAAGTCTTTTCAACCGCGGAGCCTTACTGCACTAAGAACAACATATGGTTCTTGATCCTTTTATCTATTAAGAACCGAAGGCCATCATATTCTATGTACTAAAGGATAAATCTCATTTGGTTTTAATACTGGAAGTGAAATCCTAATAACATCTACCGTCTAGCACTGCATATAGTATCCCCCTTTGAGCGTACCCCACTTCGGGTATTTTGCTAGATACAAAAATTTTACTCTTGGTTAGTAC
>NQWY01011333.1:0-11923 GCA_019425655.1 Rhizophagus prolifer
CTACTACCAGAAACAATAGATTAATATATAATAATCTATGTAATCATATAAATTCAAGAATTAATAATTAAATTGAAGGGTTATAGGTTGAGCATTTTGGACAATTTTTGATATACTATATATTAATATATTATTTTATTAGAACATTTTATTTTTATTTTTCTTTTATTTTTTAACTTTTTTTATATATATATTTTCACAAAACATTCTTTTTAGATTTATTTTTTTTTTATTTCATAGACAGACAATATCTAGGTATAAGGTATAATATACCTTTAACGTTAACTATCTATTATAATAAGTGTTAAACGCAACCGAATCGTATATTCCATCTTTTTTTGGCAAGACGGAATTTTTTTAATTTCTTTTTTCGGCAAAATCTGAATTTTTAACGTACAAATTTTTTTCGTTTTTCGGCAAAATCTGAATTTTTAAATTTGTAATTTTCTTCGTTATGGGATTTTTTAATAAAGTATATCTGATATTATTTCAAATTTCTGGAAATTTACATTAAATCTATACGGAAATACTCGGATCAAGCAGTTTAACTGCAGATCAGGCATTAAAATAGTTATGATATTATTTATTTTAGTTCAATCAAATGACTAATTTCGTAACGTTACACACTTAAAGAGACCTGTCAGAAAATTAATGATTAGATTATTACGTCCTACAGTACATATTAGTTCCTAGCACTAACTAGGTTTTTTTTATGATATCCAGGAAATCCCTCATAGATCCATCCTTTTGCGTAAAGGTATTAAAATTCTTTAGCGTTAAAGTAGTCAGTATATAAGGTTCAATTTTATATAATTATAAGGTTTAGAGTATTACTAGAATATTTTTTGCTATTATCGTTATTAAGAGAGAGATGCGTTTAATGTTTTTAAAAAATGATTAATTTAGATAACTACTGTAAGTTTCTTGTATAAGTTCGACGTTGATTTGGATTTGGATTGGATTTGATCAACAGCTAATCCAATCCGAACTGATCGATCTAATCCAAATTTGTCATGCAGAGATGATTTGTTTTTTTTAGTAAGCCATAGATGTATGAAAATCCATTGGATAACAAACACGTAAATATACTATACGAACCACATAGCGCCATTTTTTTTAGAGTTACCGACGTACTTGGCGTACTCGGAAAACAAATTTACTGAGCGTCCGTGTTAATGTAAACATTTAACAGGATGTATGACTTGTTAATATATAAATTTTGCGTTGGGAAACTTTAAACAAAAAAAAAGTTTTCAAATTTGTTTAAATTATTATTTATTTATTAGTGTTAATTATATTTAGTATTTGCATTTAATATTATTTATTCTATAGGTTCAAATAAGTGAAATAATTCAAATAAACCAATTATTTGATTAAAATATTTGCCTTATTAGCAAACATTAACATGTCTATTGTATATAATTTATTAACATACATGTATCTGTTTAGCAAATGTATCGTTGAGGGGTCAAGATGATGCCATCAGGAGGGTCAAGTCCGATACTTTTGCATCTGATTATTTAATCGGAATATTAGCCGACGACTACTTCATTCATAATTATATGTTTCTCCTATTTATTTTTCTATAATTTAAATATTTAATTTGTGATTCTAAACCACGACCCTGGCTTGAAAATGTGTGCTTAGTAATCTTTAACAATAACATATGTAACATATGCATAACCCTGCATAATTGCAAAAGTCACGCGCGGTGACACAAGTTATAATTATAAATTATTGAAGATCTGAATGCGGAATTAACGAATGATCTGATTTTGTTTTAAACATGGTCGGTCTGATAAACAAATATTATTGGCTATATACTGATGATATTATTATTTAGTTTTCGTTTGAAAATTGTATTCCTGATCGATGAAACAGGATGTTATCAACTTATATGACAAAATACGTAAACAAACCAAATAATCTAGTCAATTGTTTTTTTTAATATTATCTTCTTATTGACCAAAAAAAGTAGCTAACATGACAAATGATAAAGTTAATATTCATTAGCAATGATTTTTCTAACCAACCAATGTAATAATTTGAATCTTTATTATGAATATTCAAAATTTAAAAATATTAAACAAATAAATTGGAAAAATACTGATACAATTTTAATTTTAAAATCTGACTCTTAAATAAATTGTTGAAATATGATTGTATGAATTTAAAATTATTTTATTTATTCTTGTATACTTTACTTACAATATTACAATTGTAGTTAAAATTACATCAGGATGTTCATTTTAATGCGAATACAATAAAATTCTATACTTAAACATCAGAAAAATATTAAGTTGGTTGATTTCGGATTATCAAAAAAAATTGCAGGAATCTAGATCGAAGAAGATCAATAGCAGGCTTGGCCTTCTCTTTATTAAGCGTTACGATCATTTTATTGAAAGTAGAATATCCGAGTATCTCCTTTTGCAATAGCATCAAAGCAAACTTCAACCAGCTTGAAATGCTAAGCTTATTATCTTCGTCAATATCAGGGTATTTATAAAAAAAAATAGTAATGTTACGTAATTTTTAGGTCGCACGAGTGGTATATCATGCGGATTTTTTTTTATAAATTAATAAAGCGCAGTAAATTGTTTCTACATTATGAACTCGTTAAAAAGAAACTGACCTATCAAAGAGTTATTATTGAAGTCCGGACAAGATACTTCACAATTAAGGTATTAATAAATTATATTTTTTTGGTTAGATTTTCACGGTCAGTTATTTCTTTTTCTCGTTCAGAAAGAGTCTGCTCAAATAAAACTAACCTGTTAAGAATATCAGGGAATCGTATTTGCTGTTGTTTTCAGTCTTTGACGACCCTTTTCTTAGTATAATTGACTACCACAACAGTTCTTCACTTCAAAATAAATATTACTCCCTCTTCTTTTGATAGTGGGTATTCCGAGTTGTGAGACGTCGCCATATATCATTTTAATAGAACGTGAATTGAGCTGCATAGTATGAGTGAAAAGATGGTAATAACGAGTTGCTCATTTTCCTGTATATAGCCTATATATGCAGAAAAAAAATATTAGATTTCATAGAATTCTATGTATTCTAACTTCTAAGAATCAGGGAATGCTTCATATTCGGTAATGTTCTAATAACAGTCTAGTTAGATTTTTTATGTTATCGACTAATTATGAGAATATAGAATGTTGAAAAAAATATTAACGGGAAAAAATAAAGATCACGTGATTTTTGGTGAACATGTTCGCTGAAATTTTAGGAGGCGGTATCACCGAATTATCATTTTTATACCCTACTTCAGTTAAACGTAACACAACAATAATATTTACGTTATTGCTATTGCTCATATTCTGGATATGCCGGCATAAGATAGTATTATTATTACGGAAAATATACTTTAAGGGGAAGAATATCTGCGTTTTTACAACGATATTTATTCTTTTTAGGCGAAATTTCATACTGTAATACCGTGATCATCAGTTATGATATCACAATGGGTTAATGAAGAAATTCGGTCAACATTGCACCTTTGGGCAAAATGTCCAGGACATTAAAATTAGACACGGACTGTCCCGTCCCGGACGTCCAAAGTTCGCGTCCGCGGGCAGTATAGTTCAAAAAAGGAAATTATAGTGACGTAGGTGGAAGGTTAAACCGGTACTGATTAATATTTTTTTACTTATTTGATGTGAATACTGATTTGTATTTTTTAAACTTTTATTACTTGCATTCCTACTCCCACCCATATGTTCCATTAGTTCAATTTGCTGTATAAATTTCAGAGAATCCGCCTTTCGTTAGATAATCAATATTTGGTAAATCATCCGTTCAATTATAATTCGTTTCCACTCTGACATATTTTATTAGATAAATTATCAATATCACTATTCCCAGATGTCCAATTCTGTTATTAAATAATTTCGAATATCATATTCACAATATAATGTAGCTAAATTACAACTCTTTTTTGTTCTTTTATTATTAATAATTTTTAGATCGATCATAAATTTCATTTAAACATTTTATTGCTTCAGTTTTTTCTTCTTCCGTATGGGAATCATCAGCAAGAAGTGTTTGTTCTCGAATTCAAATTGTCTATGCATATCATTATAAATTTTGTAATCTACAAATGCAATTGATCTTCTATCTATCAAGTGCTGCTAGAATTACCGCCTCTTTTTCATAAAATATTTAATTCGAGGTTAAGTTACACATAAATACCATATACACGTTTATGCAAATTTCGTTATACCTACTGGATAGTAAACTTTATATGTATTTATTTGTCCGTTCCTAGAAAATTTGCATTATGATTAAACTATAATAAATGATTTTATAAATTTGTGTATTTCATAGGGATTTGCATTTTCTAAATAAAAAACATTTGTAATATACTCCAAAGCAAACTTTTATTATGTGTAAATGGCAGGGGATAACTAATACTTATTTTTCGTACTACTAGTACTAGGAAATAGAAATGAGTAATTCTCGTTCCGATGCGAGGCTTTTCATTAATGTGTCCACACATTGAAACGGTTTAATAAATAATATTTACTTTAAAGCTAGAGAGAAAATTCATTGGCGTTTATTTAATTATCTAAAATTTACATTTATCTTTAATAAATAAAGGAATATATTGGAGTCTTTTTTGTAAATATTTAAGTCTTTCATAATATTGTTTCTTTTAAAATTACATAATGTATTAACAAATAAAAAAAATTTTGAATCGAAAAAATCGGAAAAAAATTTGAAAAAAATGCAATTTTTGGCCGGATAGTTTAAAAATAGTCTTGTTGGGGACCTCAAAAAGGCTATAAAAGCGGAAAAGGAGCTGGAAAAGGCACCCAAGTTCGACGATTTTCCGCAGAGAGGCTTAAGCTATGGAAAGTAGAAATTCCGGACGATCAGGATGATCAGTTGGCAAATCCCTTACTTAATGACCAAACCGAACTCCTTACAACAAGAGATAGGAGACCACTGGACAGGGAAACCACCTAAAAGACATATTCATATTATCGTAAAGTCGCCACATAAGTTAAATACCATGGGAGCATCATAAACATGGAATTTTCTTTGAGAATATAAACTCAACTCGGTTTTCTTTTTCAGTTCTTAATTTGGAGGAAGCGTTATCATGTGTCCCACCTCCCGTCACCTATTCTCCTAGTTGTGCTACGTTAAAGACAACTACAAAAGTTAATGGGGAACCACCATCAAAAGTTCTCCTTTGGAGAAACCATTTCGACCAAGTTAACAAATACTGCTTCAATCAGCAACCAAAATTTGAGAGTCCGAGATTTGTAGTGAAAGAGATAGTAAATGAAGAGGATGTTTGTGTTACTATGGATGTTAATATTTGTATGGTTTTAAGCATTCTTATGACACCAGGATATAACATTTCGAGGTTGCCTACACACACAACTGGTGTTCCCGATTTCACATGTTTTCATCTTGCGAGTTTATTGGTCTTGACGATAGAAGTAAAGAGGAAACACGTTTTGCAAGAGATTGGGGAAAATACTCTTCCCGAATTTTATCGAAAGAACGAAAAATCCAGAATGGTAGTTCAACAGTTCTTCAATTACATGGGGAAAATAACCTCAGATATAGTATCCTCACAACCATTGGTTTCTAAAATGGGAGTACACAAAGCTTTGGATCTCTAAAACCCTTTCATTGCAGTCTGCCTCTCCTCCGGTTCTCAAGACATACGCATATTTCGCCTAACATGCACAATCGGCCCTCCATCCTCTTCAGGTTCCAGTGCAGGCAGACGGAGACAACAATTTACGTACGCTGAGGTCCCACTCCAAACTTTTATCTAACTAAGCACTAGATCAACAATCCTCTTCCGACTATTCACAAACATATTATACCTCTGTCGACCAGCATAATTATTCTTTTGCAGACTTTAAGTTTCAGAGTATACTATGTGAAGGACGAAGTAGGAAAATCCTTCTTTGCGTTCCGTGGTAATACTATTGCCTTGAAGAGTGCTGATTTGTCGAAAACTTCACCAGAGGTCTTGAAGGAGATGAAAAAAGAAGTCAATATCTACAAGATCCTCGCTGATATTCAAGGAAAGTATATCCCCAAGTTGATCTATTATAGTTATTATGGGGCGGTATGAGCTTTGTTATTGGAATGACCATTGTTGGTACTCCATTGAGCAACAATCATAAGACAAAGGCTCTCAAGGCGTTAAAAAAAATTCACGATCACGGGATACTTCATAATTATATTTGGGAAGAAAATATTCTGGTTGACAGTAAGGGTGATGTGTTCTTGACTGACTTTGGGATGTCGTCACGAGACAACTACCACAAAAATAGGACTGTTTTCAATAAGGAACTTCACATAATAATTAGTACTTCGTAGACAGCTGAGAATAATAGCTTCTTTGTTTTCTATGTTACCTTTGTCAAATATTTCATCACGTATAAACAAAACAGCAGCCTAAAACTTCTATATTAATTCTAATCACGTACTAATGATTCTTTTTTCTTTGATAATCCGTGGCATAAATACATTAATTCGAATGTGAATATTACGGTTGTATAAAATCTGTATATGCACCTCTACTTATTCTACAGCCAATTTCGTTAAATCCATAAGAGAACTAATTGTGATATATTTAGCCTCGAACAACATTTATTAATATAAAAGAAACACTATATGTATATTCTCTCCATAGCAATTCGATTCCATGTGGGTAATCACGTCATGGTTATTTCCTCGTCACAAATATCTGACGAAAAAATTAAATGATGTGATAAATAAAGCAAACGAACACATTAACCTGCGATAATCTGCCGGAAGTTATGAGAATACAAATCATCATCATTATGTGATTTTTCTTTATTCAATTCAACTACTTAATTCACTCCATAATGAGGAATAATCTCTTCTCCAGCGTCTTCAAAAAATTGTTGATAACTATTTCTGATGAACGAAGAAATTCTAGTTGTGGGTAAATATTATTGATAAAAGATAAATGAATTCTTTTTTCTGCAATCGAATAGTATAAATACAGTATAACTATTTTCTTCAACGATAGACACATATCATCTGTTTCGATTACAAATGACCATATCAAAATATTTTTTTAATCATTTGAGAGATTCAATCACCATTGCCGTATCGAAGGAAATTTTTTCTGATTAATGATTGAATTTATCTTTTGCAGCATCAAGAAATTATGTTCGGTAATTTGTATACACTGCGACCTTGCGTATTTTTTCGAAGGTAGAATATAGTGTATATATGGTCTTCGAACCAGTTATCCTTATAATTTTCTTCGTTTCTCAGAAAATCATGGAGAGTTTGTATTGTTATCGATAATACAATAAATGTCAACCGTTATCATAAGACCTACAATCTTATTCAACTACTGTAGATCAACTAGAGATACTCTCATGATTGAACGGTGAGGGTTTACAAATAATACGTTCTCGCTATTATTATTCTTTAATCTGATTGACAAAAAAAAGAAAGTAGCTCAACTGTGACCTCGTGGTCACGGTCTCGTTGATCCAAGGTTACATGATGCGCAGACATACCAGTGACATACCAACAAAAATACAATCTTGTGATCCATATAGTTAGGGTAATTCATTAAATCACTACTATTTATTGGTTTAATTTCACGTGATGATCAACTTTGATTAGCAAATTAAATTTTAACAAAAACTACAAAATCGTCGTTCACAAACTTTATTCTTAGTTTTAATAAATACGTTATGTCATATTTGGCAAGATATTAGTGATATCCTGTAACGTTAGTGAGAGTTTACACAGGGAAGAGTTTTGGCTTGAAAACTCTAAGTGAAATTTTTTTAATACAATATTTTTAACGCACCTAAAATCCTCCTTTGTAATTCACTTTGTAGCTCCGCGGCCAAAGAGAAACAAAAGCGTGTTTAGGTTTATGATTATTATTTGTAGAAGAAACATAGTTCTATGTTCTGCTGTTCCATCTCATTATAGTTTATTGTTTGACAAATCCGGTTGATATTTTTCTGAACTATTATGGAACAGCTAGTTGTTAGGCAACATATTCCTCCGAAGAAGCAACAATAAAAAATATTTCAAAGGTCGCTTTATTGTCACTTGTTCCAGTGAAATTGGACCCGCCCAAACTACTATTCACAAAAAACTGAGAAATGGAATGCTATGGTATTGCGAGTTAGAAATGGGCACTTGTTAATAAAAATAATGGTTCGATAATAAAGGAAGGACAAGCGTGTTCGAATAAAAAAGAAGATAGTGGACATGCAGTGTTCGATTAAAGGGAAGACAAGCATGTTTGTAATAATAGTAGACAAATATTAATTCTGATATAGAGCCTAAGGAGAACACGAGGCGTAATGAAATCTGTGGAATAGTTATTAGTAATCGAAAAGAGAGGATATGCAGAATAGCGAAGCTACAAAGTATTAACAGTAATCAATAACAGAATATGTTAATGTCCCCCTTCATGTATTTTTTCAGTAATCGAAACAGGTGGAGTGCGTGATCCGTAATAAATGGAAACAGTGATCAAATATTAACTCGAACATGCTGTACTTGTAGGTTTTTAATGATTGATTACAGAGAGCATACTTATAGATAGTAAGTTTATTTATTCATCGAGACATCATTCCTTTGGAACTGTCATTGCATTGCTACTTAAATTGCCTTACTATCCCTTAAATAACAGCAGTCGCATTTTGTTAATAAATCGCAGTCATATTGACGTAATCACTCAACGGGATACCGAGTTACTTGTTCTAGGAGGCTCGTTATCATCAGTTACTCTGAAATTCTATTTAGAGGTTTGTGATACTTCGTTTCGGTATTATTTAGACATTTGTCTCTTTTTGGGGTACTTCGTTTTATACTATTTGAACTAAAACGTATTTATAAAAATGGATCATAATAAGTACGAAACAGATTTAGCTGTTATTGGAGCCTATGAACATGATGATTTGTCTACTAGATTAGTTATTCAGGATCATGCTGCTAAATGGCTATAGGATATTTGATTCTTTCGATGAATTCTGGGATTTTAGTGATAATACTCCCTCACACTTACTGTGTTTCTCTGAAGTAGTGTTTGAGGATACACCCCAGGCTACAGTAATCGCATCTCATTTACTTAGTTAAGATGTACCAAACTATCAGAATAATGTAGAGTTGTAGACTTAAGTGAAAACGCATGATCACACATTTTTTACACGTAATTTAGTAGTAAATGCTTTATTTTTATAACCGTATGCATACATTTAGAAATTTATATTATAGTATAATATAGATCAATTAACAAATTATCAATAAATATGTGTACTATTATTTTGACTCAATTTCTATAATTTTTGAAAATAAATAATCTTAAACTCACAATTCACACCGGCAATAGATATGAAATAGCACTAATAATAATGCCCAGTATAAATCCAATCGATCCAGTAATTATGGGAAATCCTGATTGATTTTCCAATAGATCCAATAAGTGAATATCCACATGAGCAAGAGTCGTATCACAAACGTAGTTATTATCTAGACCAACGCCTACAATGAAATCGATAGGCTCATTTGCTTTTACAGAAATGGTTGTTTTGAACGATTTTGAATCTTCGGGACCGGCTAGGTCTATTTCCCAAAGCGTCATTAGGTTATTATATATTACGTAAACTCCTGTATGTAATGCATATATATCAATGTGTGCAAACGTCGCGTCTAGGACATAATTTCCATCTTTCGGTGCAGTAAATCTTACGACAGAGAATCTACCATCTTCACCTGGATGCATGGCTACACTGTTACCAGGAAATCTTACAGTGCCCGTGTTCACAGCAGTCGTTGGCTTTGTGTTATAATAAACACCCAGCCCTTGGTACACTTTGTTATCAATCCCAAACCAGCCGACTATTCCATGTCCATTTGGTTCCGGATCTAAGTGTTTAAATATGGTAAATAAGCTGAACATTCCGGTTACGTGATAGCCGGCAGGCTTTGAGCCGTAAGACCACACTGAAGAAGGATTATGTTTAAGAGAAAAGTCAGAACTTAATGACCATTTTGGCATTTTTTCTAATGGTTATGAAAACTTCAGTGTGTATGAATACGTCATTATTCACCGAGTAAATTTTTTACCGGACGATCAATGCATATTCATGTGTGACAAAATAGCATTATAATTACTTTGCCACAATAAAATTACTTTCCCTCTTTATTTACGTTTCTCGGAAAAGATGAAATGAAAATCAAACCATAATACGGTATCATTGCCTAACAATGGGCCTTTCAGTGTATCAAAATATGGAAGAAATCGCATAAATTCCTAAATATCCTCTTTCGTTTAAAGGAATCTTTATGATATGTACATTTCCTACGAGATCGTTGACTTACAGTATATATTAGGTTAAAAAGGTAACGAAAAAGGTTATTGTGGGATGAGCATGTATTTATTAGTTAAATCATAATTCCACTTTTAAAGAGCAGGCTGAATTATTAAGTGAAACGGTAGAAACCTTTCCAAGAAACTATCTCGCAATACTATTTTTTGTGATGAGAAATGAGAACAAATTTAACATATTCACTTTGTAATTATCGATCAGTGATACAAATGACGTTAATGTGAATAAAAATAATTAGAAAGTTTGCGTTGTATTTATTTGTAAAATAGTTGTCACTAAAGTTACATTACAAAATTCTAACACATTTTGGTTGTAAGTAAATTTATCATAGAGTCGCATCATATATAATAGTCCCCGCGGCTCAATAAATGTTTTAAATTTTTCCCAAATTGACATAACGCATATTACGTACAGTAGATCATCATCTATTCTCAACTAAGAACCCAAATAAATGATTAGTGTGTTACGATTACCGCTACCATCGGGTTCCATATGGAACCATATATGTTCGAAATTTTTCTCAGCAACTATCTGTACACAAAAAAATTCCGAGAGATGTAACCAATAATATGGATCACGTGCTTGTATTGTTATTGGATGTCCACGTAGAAACTGAAAAGGAAAAACGGGTAGAGTTAATACTGTTAGGCTACACTATGTTTCTATGTTAAAATATGTGTTAGATCCTTTATTTAATAAAATAAGTCGCTGACAAAGGCAACAACTAATACATAAACATTGCGAATATATATACCGTCGTTACATGATGTAGATTATTTCCAGGTATGTAATGGAACTACATTTTTTTTTCCCACGTCGTCCCTCGCATTGTCCACTAATAATCTAAGCGAAGAGAGTTATGAAGAACAAAACCGTTAGTGTTCCAATCCGAGGATATCCTCATCCGTTTTATCCGATCCGAGCCATTATCCGTCATCCGTTTTATCCGATCCGAATAATATCCGTATTCGGAAATGTGCCGGATAACGAATTATCCGCCGGATATCCGTCGGATATTCGAACGACGGATAAACGGATTTGCTATAAAAACATAATAACTGACGGATAACGTTAAATTGATCCGTTATTATCCGTCATCCGAAATATCCGATCCGTTAATGTATCCGTTATCTTGTTAACCGCCGGATACCGGATATCCGACAAAAAATTCGGATAGCGGCTAAACGGATTGGAACACTAAAAACCGTGAAGATTCGATCAGAGTCACGTGACTATTAAACGGGTCGCAGTAATCACAAATGGAAAACGATAGGCAGACTGGTACGAATATATTTTTCCTGTGAAGAATGTCTTATTCGTCATTTACTTCGACGTTTGCAAATAATAAGGTTAGCATAGGATGAAACGTTTGAAGGAGCACGTTCGATAGTTTCGGTGAAATTGGATTTATCCATTGTAAAAATTTTATACATGTTTAAAATTCTTGAAGTAAATATAAAAGTGTTCTCTCAAGTTCATTAAAAAGAAGTCCCGAATATTTTTTTTCTTCAAGGTGAAATTAATATTTCGCGGTTACTTTTTTTTTT
>NQWY01011484.1:0-10317 GCA_019425655.1 Rhizophagus prolifer
AGTTTTGTTCTGAGTTTATTAGTTAAAAGAAATATTAATAACTTCATTTTTTTTTTTACTTTATAAATAAAGAGTAATTTTATGCATATAAAGAGTGTCGGGATAATGAGTGTCAGGATTTTGAATTTTCGAGATTATGGTTTGTGTTTGTGTTAATCAAAATTCTTATTTGAGCGGCTCCCGCAGCAGCAGATGCAATTTTATTTGTTACATATCTGCGCATAATATTTATAATTATAAAATTTTTTTCTTTAAGATTATCAGGATTTAGTCAATGAGAGTCTTCTTACAGAATTAAATACAGGGACTCATCCTTTTAGTAGCTGATAAGCTTTTCCTACTTGGCTAAGAAATCCTTTAATTGGACTTATTTGTGAACAGACATAAGGTATTTCTTATTACTTCTTTATTTTGGAACAAAAAGAGTTTGATCTCATTGCATATTAGTAGAGATTATTGAGTATATTATTATTTTTAATGACTTATTAAAGAATTCAAAGAATTATTCTTATCAGATACTTAAACTTTACAATAGGAAATTTAGTCGATTATATTAATAAAGAATAAAACTTGCTTTTTTTAAATATGATAGTTCATTTAATATTGACAAAATAAAATGAGAAAAAGTGAAAATTTTGCAAAGGACATCCAATAATATTTTAATGGTTTAAAAAGGTTTATACAAAGTTTTCAAGACATTTTATTTAGTAATTTTTTCTTTACAGATAAAGAAAATTTTAGATCAATAAGTTTGTTATATTATGATCATAAAAATGGTTTCAAATAATGGAAAATACAAGCAAAAGACCTACACAGAAATTTCTAAATTTGAGCAGCTTTTATATTGCTGTTTAAACAATTTTCTCTTAATTTTAACAAATTTGGAATATCTATTTTTAAAAATTTGTAATTTCATTAAAATATTCGAATTTAATTATTTTCTAAAATATATAACTAGTATTTTTTGATAATTTATAATACAAAGTATATAATTTATGTTCGTGTGTCAATAACAGATTTGAGAAATGGATCTAAAAATAATTCACTAGTAAAATTTATAGATATAAAGTTTTACTCGTATAATTCATAGGAAGACAATTATTTTAATAAGTACTATAACTGATAAATACATCAATTATTCTTAAGCATCATTGTATTTTTCCAATCATGAACTGACTTTATTTTATGTAAAATAAACAACACGTCTAACACTGTGTATCGAATTTCCTATTTATAAAAATATCAAATAGCATGTCTTTTTGTATTATAATATATTTGGATAAATTTAGATTGCACAATCTAGACATTCAGAAATATCATCGGGAAGATCTTTTGTAAAAGAATTAAGTAATCGAGATGTGTAAATAGCTTGAGGATGGGTAGTTATTTGAAAATTTTCAATAGATAAAAGGTTAGCTTCTCTATGTTCTTCTGCCTCCCTGAATTGCATTTCTATTCCTTCATCTTCTACTATGATAACATTTCCTCCATATGACTTATTAAATGATGAAAACAAATCATTTATTTCAACTCATTAGATCAATATAACATCCTGGGGCTTCTGGGACATTTATTTCAGGTCTTTTTCCAGCATAAATATCTAACGCAAGATCGCTATCATGTGCACGATTGTAAAAGGGTGGTTTTTCAGTTGCTACGAAATACATGATCATACCAAAGCTATAGATATCTGCTGCTTGAGTATAAGGTTTTCCTCTTAATACTTCAGGGGCCATATAAGGCATAACTCCATAAATTTTTGTTTCATCCGTATTACTAACTTCACCACATAATCCCATGTCTGAAATTGACACACAATTCCCAAAATCATCTATACTAGTTAAAAGTAATATATTTCCTGTATGAAAATCATGATGAACTCTATTTTTTTGATGAATTTCTTTAATACCATGGATAATATTAAGCAATGCAGATAATTTGTCTTGCCAAATAAAATATTTGTAATTTTTATTTATCCAGGTATTAAAACTTCCTTCTTTTGCATAATTAAGGACCATAATATATTCTTCTGTCTCAGGATTTTTAGATATTCCATATATATTAAGAATATTACTTCTTTTATTTATTGAATATTCTTTAACCTACAAAAATATATTTATAGTAAATGATAATATCATTATGTTTGATAAATTTCCTAATATGAATTATTTTAAATAAAAATCAAATAATTTCATACCTCATTCAAAAATTTATCATTGATATTCTGTGAATTGTATAAACATTTTAAGGCAATTACTCTATTTGGATTTCTTTTATATATTTTTTTGTATTCATCATATTCTAATGGACCATCTTTCCAATTTGCTGAATACACTGTAGAAAAGCCACCTTTGCCTATTTTGTTAATATTATTAAATTGATTGTATGGTATCCATTCAAATACTATATCATTATGATCATTTATTTTCAATTGCATTTCCTGAATAAAATTATCAATTTTTTCATTACCACTTATCTGGTTTTGAACCAAAATAAAATCACATGTATCTGGATTTTGAGATATTCCATACAATACAAGAAAATGTCCATTATCTGTTAAGTATTTTTTAGCCTAAAATATAAACAAAAAGTTAAATAGTATACCATAACAAAAGTATTAAGAATATTTGTAATTATGTTTTACCTCATATATTAAAAAGTTGACAGAATTTTGAGAATTATATAAATATTTTAAAGTAACTTCTTTATTTGAATCTCTTGTATATTCTTCATTTTGTTTATTCCAATATAATGGGCCATCCTTCCATGTTGCTGAATAAAGCTCATTACTGTCTGTTTTTTGAATTTCATTCAACTGATTGTATGGTATCCATTCAAATACTATTTCATCATTATCTTTAATTTTTAATTGCTTTTCTTGAATAAATTCATCAATCTTTTCATTTCCACTTGTCCAGTTGAAAACTAAAATGTAATCACTTGTATCTGGATTTTGAGATATTCCATACAATATACTAAGAAACATCTTGCTATCCGTTGAATATTTTTTAGCCTAAAACATAAACAAAAGAGATAATAAATATAACAAATTAAAAATATTTTAAATGTTTAAAAATATCATACCTCATTTATTACAAGTTCTATGGAATTTTCAGAATTATGTAAATATTTTAAAGCAACTTCTTTATTTGGATCTCTTACATAATCTCTACTTGAATAATCATTTTTGTATAATGGACCATCTTTCCATATTGCTGAATATACTGTTATAAGGTTATTACTACCTGTTTTTTCAATTTCATTAAACTGATTGTATGGTATCCATTCAAATACTACTTCATTGTGGTCTTTTATTTTTAATTGCTTTTCTTGAATAAATTCATCAATCTTTTCATTTCCACTTATCTGTGTTAAATATTTTTGAACCAAAATAAAATCATATGTATCTGGATTTTGAGATATTCCATACAATACAGGAAACTCATTATTTGCCAAGAATTTATTAGCCTAAAACGTAAACAAAAGAGATAATAAATATAACAAATTAAAGGTATTTTAAGCATTTAGAAATATCATACCTCATTTATTACAAATTCTATGAAATTTTCAGAATTATATAAATATTTTAAGGCAACTTCTTTATTTGAAGTTCTTTTATAAATTTCATCCCAACTATATTCCTTGTATAATGGACCATTTTTCCATATTGCTGAATATACTGTTATAAGGTCATTGCTGCCTGTTTTTTGAATTTCATTAAACTGATTGTATGGTATCCATTCAAATACTACTTCATTGTGGTCTTTTATTTTTAATTGCTTTTCTTGAATAAATTCATCAATCTTTTCATTTCCACTTGTCCAGTTAAAAACTAAAATGTAACTACTTGTATCTGGATTTTGAGATATTCCATACAACACAAGAAACTTCTTACTATTTGTTGAATATTTTTTAATTAAAAGTATTATAAATATTTAGAAATATCATACCTCATTTATTGTAAATTCTATGGAATTTTCAGAATTATGTAAATATTTTAAAGCAACTTCTTTATTTGAATCTCTTACATAATCTCTATTCCAATAATCATCTTTGTATAATGGACCATCTTTCCATATTGCTGAATATACTGTTATAAGGTCAGTGCTGCCTATTTTTTGAATTTTATTAAACTGATTGTATGGTATCCATTCAAATACTACTTCATTGTGGTCTTTTATATTTAATTGCTTTTCTTGAATAAATTCATCAATTTTTTCATTTCCACTTATCAGGTTTAAATATTTTTGAACCAAAATAAAATCATATGTATCTGGATTTTGAGATATTCCATACAACACAAAAAACATCTTGCTATCTGTTGAATATTTTTTAGCCTAAAACATAAACAAAAGAGATAATAAATATAACAAATTAAAAGTATTTTAAATGTTTAGAAATATCATACCTCATTTATTACAAATTCTAAGGAATTTTTAGAATTATGTAAATATTTTAAAACAACTTCTTTATTTGAATCTCTTGCATATTTATCAATCTCATAATCATAGTATATTGGACCATCTTTCCATGTTGCTGAATATACTGTTATAAGGTCAGTGCTGCCTATTTTTTGAATTTTATTAAACTGATTGTATGGTATCCATTCAAATACTACTTCATTGTAGTCTTTTATTTTTAATTGCTTTTCTTGAATAAATTCATCAATTTTTTTATTTCCACTGGTCCAATTTATAAATTTGCTTTCTAAATATCTAGAATATACTAAATATTCAATATCTGTATCTTGAGAAGACATTGTTTAAAAAAGCCCAAAAAATTTTTTTCGAATAAAATTTAAATTTGTAACTATAGTTATCGTTGATTACGCAATTCATGCATAACAATGCATGATAAATTATTTTATGCGCGAGGGCGTAAGTTTATGCATAACAATCAATAGGAATGTAATGTGAAAATCATTGTTACAACAATTGTTTCGGTAAATTCTTATTTGTTAGGTCGCTCCTCGCATATGTAATAGGATAAAATTACGATATATTCATTATAATATTTTCAGAAGACAACACGAAACACATAATAAAGTACTGTACATCCTATGAAAAAATTTATTTAGAAAATTGATCATGTCTAAGTTTTTTCGTGTTATTTAATAGTTATTTGCAAAAAATTTTTTATGGGGATACAAAAGGTTAATAACGTATAAGCAATTTTTTGTAAAACAAAATATTCTTTATGAATTAGGAAGATATTGTATGTACTGTAGCTTAATATATTTTATAAAATATATGTTTTCTATTTCAGTTATCATTTTATTAAACCTGGTAGTAATGTTATTAAATTAGGTCATGTAATATTAAAATTAATAGAGTAAAAAAATGAAACATATATCGTTAAAATTTAGGCTATCCTTTATTAGCTATATAATATGCGCCTTGAGAATATATGTTAAATTCTCAACATTGTTTCTCTTCAAGATAAGCCCTTTATCGTTCATGCTTGCTATCCTGACAAGAAATTCAAGGACTCGACCGATGTATTTTGCACACCAATGATTAATAACAACTAAATCCGGAATATTTTAAAGTTTCATGTATATGTAACGCCAGTGTAGCAAATAAATACACATATCATTCGTATTACTGCTAAAAAATTTCATTCTTGAATTCATTATTTTAAGGATTAAAGTTGGGAAGAAAGTCAAAAATACATGATCCCGAATAGGTGGAAATCAATTAAAATTGGTAAAAAGTTATTTCAATATGAAATTTTATACAATTTAAATTTTATTGTATGACAAACATAGAGTTCAGTTATGAAAATAATAAATGTTTCGAAAAAAATTTATTATTTTATTTAACAGGAATGAGAAAGAAATAAAAAAAATTTTTTTATGTTACATATATTTAAAATTATAATTCATAATAAAAATTATGACGTAATTCATCCACATATAGAAGAATTTTTTTTTGTACTGTTCCTTAAGTAATTTTCGGTATTTGCATTGTAATTATGTTGTAACTGAAATTGATTTTCATCTAAATCTGAAATTCAGATACGGTTGCAAAAAAGTGTAATAATAGTAAATTTTATTGATAAATGAAGTTCAATAGTCGTATTTTATTTTTGATAATAAATCTATTGAAATATTATAATAATATGTTAGAATATTAATCTTTATTATATAATTTAACAAGGTCAAAATATTACGAAAATACATGATGTAGAAGGAGTTATGGTGTTCACTATTAAAAGCTACTTTTAAAACTAAATCTACAAAAGCCGGAGAGAGCCATTACACTCAGGTAGCGCGACGTTCAGTAAACCAACCGCATACCTACTAATGGCAAAAGGTGTTAATAGCAATGAAAGGTGAAGAAAACCCTCAGAAAGCTTTTCGACTATATGTAAAAGAATTTTTTCTTATCCTATAGAATTTTTTTTTAAATGCTCTCTTTGTAAATCATCAACCTAATAATTCTTATCAATGATATACACGTATGAAAATGCAATAAAATAAAATAAATTTTAAGTATATAAAAATAATAAATGAAGGAGACTTATTTATACTTACACATATTTTAATAAAAAAATATCACATAATGATCAACAAGATATTGATGGTTATAAAATGTATTTATAGTTATTATTGACTTACTGAATACGTATCATTAGTATTCGTTATTGGCATAGATATAATAATTAAGTGTTGAATATATATAATGTAGATAAATATAAATCAATATAATAAAATAATAGCAGCAGTAGTATCAGGTCAAACTATTTATGATTCATTTTTTAGTAAATTTACTAATAAAATCATTTATACACTTTTTAATAGCACTTACAAGGAGTTACTGCTCAAAGTATAGTATAGAGAAAAAAAATATTATTTAAGAATGCTTCAATTTAAGTAAATTTTTATAGTTTTAACATTTTACAATATTAATTTAAAATAAATAAAATTTTATATCAGTATAACTTTTAGGATTCATATATAACCATTTTTAATAATACACTTATAGCTATTCTATTCCATTGATATGGAATTTGTTTGCTAAAATCTTATCTAAAAATTTTGGAAAAATATTTTTAAAGCTTATTTCCTACTAATTTGCCAATTATTGATTGTGACATCCTTTAATACTAAAAAAATATTCTCATAAAATAGATCAACTCACAACTCAATGTTTCTACTCTTTAATTACATGCAACACTATTCAATACTTTGGATTCAACATTTGTAATTTCAATATTATGACAAAACCACTATAACTAGTAGTTTTTGGACAATTAATATAATGCTATTAATATTAAATAAGAAACCTCTAAATAGTTGTGTAAACCAATATAGCTGCTTCATAGATAATCAATATTTAAAAAATGATACAAAATAATGAAATATTTCTTAATTTAAAAATATACCATGATTCTTAAAAATTTTCTCTTGAATTTGCAAAAAAGACCAATTTAGTAAAAGGTTTAGGGTGCTATAAATAATTTATAGAGTAAACATACAGATAATGACATATTACCATTATCTCTTGTAAAGATAGTATTAGGTAGCAGAATCTTACAATCTACTACATTAATTTCACTAATTAAAGTATATGAAGACCCTTAATGATTGGCGAAAATAAACTAAATCCCAAAAAATATCAGGAGTGTTAAAGTTGAGTAATAGGATTCATTCATGACATTATAAATCAGTAAAGTTACATATTTTAGCATTATAAATCAGTAAAGTTACATATTTAGCAGATAGTGATGGAATGAAGATTATTATATATAAAGTTTCAATATACTTTAAAGGAATTTAGATGTTTCTAATATTTACAGATGACAATAACCATAGTATATGTTCTGGCTCATGCTTCTATGCTGAAGTACATGGAAATAAAAACAGAGATAGCAGCGCTTGGTTAGTAAATTTTGAGTAACTAGTGGGAAAAAAACAAAGGATGAATAGGGAAAATACAAATTGTCACGGTAGAGTTGATGATTTCAGAATCAAAAAATTGCTTTTTTATTTAATTGGGAATATCTTCAAAATAATTAGTAATATAAATATAAATTTTTATCAAATAGCTGTTGATGAACAAACATCAAGAAAATTTCTTGAAATCGAATACAAAATACTACACTTTTAAGAAAGATTGTTCAAAATAAACTGAGACATGGAACTGAAATTCTAATGAAATTCTTAATATAAATTCATCAAGTTAGAATGATAATTTCCTATATGACAACTGAAAGAAGAAACATATATTTATTCAGATATTCAAGAAATTATAGAACTATTTAATACTAGTTAAAACTAACAAAAACTAAATCAAGATACAAACAAATAATTCTCAGATATCATGCAACTATTTAATAGGTTTATTAAGGTTTTGCAAGAAATTTCTAGCCAAAATTACATAATTATAAAAAGAAGAGATTAATATAATCATCGTTTTGTTACAATTGTTCTATGTACTTTAATAAATACAGTTATAATAAATAATAATACATATTTTAATGCCTGATACATGATATACACGTTTTAATGCCTGAACTTTACAGGGTTACAAACACATTAACACATTTTAATTTATACCTCCTCCAATTTCGATTTCATATTCCATTTATCTATACAACCGTCAAATTTTCTCCATACACTTTCAAGTTTTTGAGTAACGGTCACCATACGACCTTAGCGTACTGCTGTCAAATATTATTTACATGTTAGTTGTTACGTATTCCATATCTATAATTCACAACCATCATATAATTTTTCTTTTCTGGATCCTGAGTTATACCATAATATTCATGATTTATTTTAATCTATAAATATAATAAATTATTAGTAGAATTAAAAAAAATTTCAAAAATTATCATTAAATAATAAAATTAATTATAATACCTCATTTAAAAATTCTAATGTAGGATCATTTATACATTTCAGAGCTACGACTAAATAAGGGACGGATCGTTCCCAATTTTGACTTCCATCATCCCATTCGTCTATACGTCCATCAATCCAAATTGCTCTATACACTTTGTTAGATCTGTTTTCTTTAATATGTTTAATATCGTAAAATCTATCATAAGGTATCCATTCTAATACTCCTTTTATTTCACCATGTGATGATAATTGTGTATTTTTAATAAATTTATCAATATCATTATTACCACTGGTCCAATTCTTGAAATTTTGTTGAAACCGTTTTGTATTACATATGCATTTACATTCTTTACATATTTCACTCATTTCTCTATTAACATGTGTAACGTGTGTAACATGTGATTGTCTAATTAACTTCTTAATCCTTTCGATAAAACAACGCATCGAGACTTTTCAAAACTATAAATTATTCAGATTAAAAGAATGAATTAAGAACATAAAAAAAGTGAAAGAAAGATAAAAAAAAATTTTTTTATTTCTTTTTCTTTTATTGCAACAGGAAGGACCCGAAAAAAGAATTTAATTCAGCCGAAACCACCATATAAATAGAAGTTAGATGTACAATTACGTATTTATATTTGTTGATCAACCTGTTTTTATGTACTGTATACCGTATCACCTGTAAATATTTACGTTTAAAATTTACATAAAATTTACTTAAATTTAGTAAATTATAACCAAACTCGGGATTTTCAGTAAGAAGTAAACATATTGAATTCTTCGAATCTCAGTATCCTTTTATAATACTCTCTATGCATAGTATTCCTCTACTGTTAAAATATATATAATAATCCAAGTGCTTTTCATAGTGCTTTACGATTTATTTATAATTAAATTTTATTGCTCTTCTATAGTGCTTGATTTTAAATTTCCTTTTTCAAGAATTTTTTTTTTGAATTTATTTATTGTATAATGAAAAAAAAAATTTAGAATATTTGTATTGTTCTCTATCTATTTATTACTAAAATAGTTCTTTTTACCAAATTATGTCCAACTATTCCTTTCCGTAAAAATTACCATAAATGGAACCAAATTTTTTTTGTGAAAATATTTTACTTAATATGTTTGGATGATTGTGGCTTAGGTCTCATCTAATTCCTGATTTCCTCTCGTGTCACATTTTTGCGCAGTATCACATTCACCAATATCATGTTGATCAGTCTACTTTAGATGTGAAGCATGATTTGTATATCCTGATGACCAGATCTATAGTTCATTCAATCTGCAATGAAAATTATGTGATTATGCCATGAAAATCTGAAAGAAAAAAAAAGAGCTGTGTTGTACAGATAATTTACTTTTTACCCTGTTTTCTTCTATAATTCGGCTTGCAGTGCAGTTGATAATAAAGATTTTTCTCTAACACGGGCGTATATAATAGCGCTTTATACACTAAAATTTTCATATTG